>CAIGRP010013738.1:0-37029 GCA_903798385.1 Fraxinus cuspidata
AAAAAAAAACATATATCGAACAAGTGAAATCATAAATATTAATCTTTAATCTTACAAAACTTGCATAGGCACAATTGCAGTAGAAAAAAATTGACTTAACCCTTATTACCGAAAAAAGTAAATAAGTCGCTAACTATGACAACAATGGAGATTTATACGAGAATATTATCTGGTGAATACTTTCAAATAAGCAAATAAAAAACATACAAAATAAACAAGCTATTCTAATTTCTTTAAAAATATTCAGTTAAAGATTTAAAAGAACCCAACAATTCAGAATGAAACCATAACAATTAACTGTAAAATTTAGCAACTAAGTTAAAAAAAAAAAAAAAAATAATAATAAATTGAGTGACCTTACCAAGAAATTGAAACTCAAATTGACAAAAAGAACACTGTTCAACTAAAATTTAAAGGGAACACAACACAAATCAAAATAAAATGACACAAATATATCAAACAAGTACCAAAATTATAAAATAATTGGGTAGAAATTGAGCCGAAATACAGAAAAATATTAGTATAAGGAAAATAAATGATATGAGTTTGTATTAAAATTTAGGTTTAATTGTCTTTTGAATTGTGAAGGACGACTGAAAAATGATCCAACGATAATAGTTCTACACTTCTGTGGATACCTCATTAATAAGCAAAATGGAATCATATGCGCTGATATGATAGAGTTTTGCTCTTATGAGGTCCTCGCAAGTGAAATTGCCCGAGCACTATTCAAGACTTCAACGGATTTTTCTTAAATCACCTTTTCTCAAGTCATTTTCAATTTGTAGGATACATAGCTTTTTCTACTTTTTAATTACATATTCTAAAAAAAAATAAAATATTTTTCACTTATTTTTTAAATAGTACTAAGAGTGTATTTTAGAGCCATTTTTCTTAGAAATAAGTTTTGTAAGAATGATTTTTTGAAGAATGTATAATTAAAAAGTAACGAAAATTTTAAGTTTATATGCAAAATTATTTTACCGAAAGAATGTGAAATTAAAAATGAAATTAAAAAAAAAATCAATTTATAGAAATGGAGATCTGACAACCACGAGCTAAACATGCATAATTAAATGAATAATGCTATGTAACTCCACTGAGGTTACAACCCAAGTATGATGTTATGACAAATTAACACCAAATTTGGGTTGTATCATTTGATGACACATTGTAACCACATTGGACTTACACAGCATTACTCCAATTGAATATAACAAATATTTTATTGTTTGGTGAAAATTAAAATTAAAATTCAAATTCAAATCGGAGTTAATAATTAATTTTAACCACAAAATTTGTATGATTTCTAACTTTTTAACCACATATTTTATAAATTTTATCAAAATTTACTAAAATTTTGATTTTAATTGCCCCAAAAAGGTGGGGGGCGAAAGCAAATGAATTTCTATTACACACCAATTTAATAAAATCTAAATGGCGTGACAGCCAAATAAAATAAAATAATATTCTCAACACAGCGATATTATTATGGTGCAGAAATGCTGGCACAACTGAACACCTCTAATGGCATATCCCTTTATTCCTCTTTAACATTATTTCCCTCACCGCCTCAGCCGCCGCCGCCGCCCCTACTGCTCACCACCAGAAAATCCTTATCCAATCACCGTTTTCTCCTCGAATTGCGGCCGCTTGTTTGCAGGTCCCGGCGGTGGGACTCCAATGCAGAGTCCTTGAGAAACTTCAATTTCGAGCATAATGATGACGATGATGAAAATGATGAAGAATTGGAGCAATGGACGGAGGTTGTTGAGGATTACATTGATAGTATATGGATTTTTAAGGTGACTCTTCTCTCTTTATTATTGCATTTTACTTGACAGTTCGGTAGTTTGGATTAAGAGGAATTTTATTTGTTTCACCCTTTAAATTGGAAACCCAATATAATAAAAGTTCAAAGAGCAATTTCATCTTAAAATTCACTTCTAAAACAATAACCAACATATATGGATGGCTTGCCTGCCTTTTTGTTCCTCGAAATTCTAAGATTGGTGGCACTCTTTTTATTTAACTACATTATTGGGTTATGTTTATAATATTTGTTTTCTTGGTTTTAAATTCATGGAATTTAGTTGAAACTTATCAAGTATAAGAACTTTACCAAATTGTTCAAACTATATCTTGATATATATAGCCCTTGTTTGGTACGATTAAAATTTAGATTTTAATCTATGTCAAAATCAAGAATTAATTCTAATCATATATATTTCTAGTAACCCATGACTTTTCAACCTCAAATTTAATTAACTTTTATCAAATTATACTAAAAATTCCCATCAAACACGGACTTAATTTTATTATGATTTCCACTTATAGAGTGAGTTGGTTAAACATATCTCAAGTTGGTACCAAATTGCCTCAGCTTTAGTACATAAATATTAATTAGATTTTGGTTAAAATCTGCAGTGAATCCATTACAAACTAATATTAGCATGTAAACAAATATCAAGAACCCAACTCCAGCAATTTTCATGGTTAGAACAAACCTAAAGTTGTTCAGAGATATTGTCAGGCGTTTTATATAATGAAAAATATATCGCAAGTGTACGGGGTCAAGTTTTGTAATATAATAATGAAGTTAGGATGTCGAACTCACGGGGATTGAAATTCAATCTATTACTAGGCACTGTAATTATATAGCCTCTATTTTATCTGGACAATCAAATTATAAGATCAAATGGTTTTAAACTAATCTAATGATGAATATGGCGACGAATTCAATGATATCAATGCAATTTAGGAGAATAATCAAGATGAGAAAGGCTAGGGTTATGATTTCATCTAACTATCAAATATGATTATAAAAAACTCAGTTATCTATAATCAGTTTTCCATGTTTATAAGAACTCTAATATAATTCTACCCCCTCTCGAGTACCAGGTAAAAATTAATTCTAGAAATTAATTCAAATATCTCTATTCCGAATTAAAATCAAGATTTATCAAGATCGTGGTTCTTAGATGAAACAAACTTCATAGATTCTACACTTTCTCTCGAAATCCATAAAATCTAAATTGTGTTATTGTTGTGATCGCGCCTAAATTCCCTTCTCTCGAGTGCCGGAGTTGATTAGTACCTAATCATTGAATTAGTAGCAAATTAATTAAAAGCATTAAATCAATAACACAAATAAAAGGAATTAGAAAATTTCATAGAAATAACCAAAATAAAGTTAAATCACATTCTCAAGTTTTGGCTACTCAAATCCTAGAAGAATTATTTAGTTCATGATATGAGACACGAAATCTGTACAATTCATAAAGAGTAACATGAAGAGAAGACATAAAACTATTTTTTGAATGATTGAATCAATCTCCTTCGCCAAGTTACCTTTGCCTCCTTGATTTCTTGAATTTTGTCCCCTTCAATTCTCACTCGACTCTATGAATTCCCTTGAAAAGTGGCGTCGCTTTGGAAACCTTGCGGTGCCACAGCGCCAACCATTCTGCTTCTTTTCTTCCGACGCGCCCAGCATTCTGCTGGTTTCTTGGGCGCCTAGCTTCCTTCGCTTTTGGCCTCATTTTGCTTGCCTCTTTCCCAGTTTATTTTTTCCTCTCTCATCTCCACTCCATGCCCACTTCCATGATCAACAATTTAATTTCATTCCAAGCTCCAAAATACGCCATTTTCACCAAGTTACTTAAATTATAAAACAGCACGAACAAACACATCAAAACGCTCAAAAGTGCTCAAGAAAAAACCGAAAACTATGCTTTAAAGGTGCTAATTCAATGAGTGAAATATACTCATCAAATATCTTGATGAAATATGAGATTGTGGGGTTGACAGGATACCATCTCTCAATCTCTGGTTTTTGTGTCATCTTGGTTTCTTTATTGGAATAAAAATCTATAATGATGTGAAAAATTAGATCAACAATCATATATTCATGGATTGTATTATATGCTGTGATGCAACTCTAGACAATGTACATGTGACCCGTAAGGATCAAGTAAACTTTAATCTTCGGATAAAGACTGTTAAACTTGAAAATCGCCTGATTCATTTGTCGTAGTCTTTTAGGTTTGTATCTTTGAAGTGATTTTTGATGGGGTCTTACAGTTTGCTTGCTATATGTTGTGCACTTACAGTTGGTAACAAGTATAAATCCAAAATAAAAAGCTGAATATTATGATTTAGAGGGGGTTTTTCGATTTCCAAAAGCAGATTAGTCTTGAGATTGTGTCTTCAAAGCCAAGCCTTTTGCCAGTGCAGGTTTTCAGATCCTTTGGTTGGACGCTTCCATTTATTCTCTTGTCATTGCTTCTAGCAACGGGTTCAAAAGCTTTTCTTATGGCATTAGCACTCCCTATTGGGCAGTCGACTCTTTCCTTTGCGTTCCAAAGGTTATGGGATAGAGGAAAAAACAAAGCAAAGCGCAAAACCAAGAGTAAAAAGGGAAGATCACGCCCTCGCACTTCAAGGACTGTTAAATTGAATGAAGAATGGGGTGGAAGCCAAGGTACAACGAAGAAAAGGACGGTATATCAATCTTGGATTCCAAGAAATGACGTCTCAGATAAAAGCAGTGATGAAGATGCATACAGTTTTGGTGGATGGGATGAGCTAGATATAGGAAAGGAGTCGAAAGGATCTTCAAGAAGACGGGGGGCTCAAACAGAAACTAGATCACCAGGGATGTTTACAGAGAAGGGGAAGTCGAGTCAAAGTGAAATGCCTTTATTACTCAGATTACTGATTGCAGTTTTCCCATTTTTGGGTTCATTCACAAAGATGCTATAGTTTTCTCACATATTATATATAGAGCAATTTGCTTTGATCTGATCTCAAATCTTGGATTCATTATTTCTGTCTACCTATAAAAGGATAAAATCATAGATACCCATGAAATCTATTAGTTGAGCTAAAGCGTTACACAAAATAACATCAAAATATTTTATATCTTTTTGAAATCAAACCTTGTTACATTTACATTTTGGTATACACTTTGTCATGTGGTATTACCTAATTGGATAATTTAAATTTTAAATAGTTTTTCATCCAATGCATTGTTGACAATAATGCAAGTGTCAACCAAAGTGTGTAAATTTAGTGTACAAATGGCAAAGTCCATTTAAAATCATATGAAGAGTAAGTACGACACTCATTTCGCCATAGCAGGGTACAGCTCTAATGGGACATTATTCACTGTACTCATTACTAAAAAATTACATTCACATTACTCTCTCATTATAAAATTCCAGTAATCAATCTAATTCTAATTAAAAAAGGCAACATAACAAGAATAACTTTTGTTGACCTCAAAATCTGTTCGATCAAGTGGCAAAAAAAATTTGACCACTTCGCATTTCACTTAGATATCACCTGCACACTGGAACATATCATTAGAATGCAAAGGTCACCGACCGAAAAAAAAGTCCGACGACTATTTGCACTTTGACGATCAACTCAATTGTCAGAACGGAATAGAATGAGCACAAGAGAGATGAGTAAGATGGGATTTGGTTAGGGTTTAAAGTACATACCTTTTAAGTGCAATGAACTCAATAACTAATGTGGGATCTCCTTCACCATGTACATATATTGTAATTTATAGATATAAGAATTTCACTACCACCAAACAAAATGAATAAAAAAGTACTTACAACAATGCTTGCATATAAATGCATGAGGAATGTAGATTTGTAACGTAAGATTACCTTCTTCATCCTACCATGCCCGTGCTTGGCAAAGCTCCAAGTACTGGTACCAGAGCTTAATATAACTTTAAAACCGGTCGTGGCTAGCCAATAAATTTCCAGAATCCTAGAAACACCGGCATAATCAGAGACGGATTTTTTTCGATCTTTTGTTGTTGGAATTCTTAGAAAAGTTTTTCTATGGGGAGGGTCGAGGACGTTGAGTTACTTCTCATAGTCCATGTAGGCTAAGAAATCCCGCTTCAGTGGGCTTGATCGCTTGAGTTTACTAAAACTTGCGACACTGCTTGACTATCTCACGATAGCTGAAGAAGTTGCACTGCATCAATGTTGGTTATTGGATTTAATTATCACAAGAGAAAATTAATTTTCATTTGGAGATTAAACCCAAATGAATAATGGATCTTAGATCACCTTGAAATCATTTGATGCTCTTTAAATCCTCACACATAAATGTGAGATGATAATCTTGAAGGAGCTTTTAATGGTCTAGCCAAGTACTTCCTCACTTAGATTTTCTCCCTTGTTTTCCTTAGGTGCCTCCCTTTTTGGGAAATAAGAAGATGTGGCTAACCCTAAAACTAGAGAAATGTGCCCATAAATGGAATACTTATAATACTAAATTAGGGTTGCATAATTGCACAAATTTCCTTCAACTTTATTGTAGTAGATCAATTAAATCACATACCTTATTAGAGTCAAGCGAGGGACCTAACTGGCTGACAAAACTCAAGCTCCAATAGATGTTTCTAATTAGGTCAACTATTGACTAATTGAGATACATCTATTAATCCTGGCTTATTCTACCAAATAAATCGGGATTGCACTCTCGAGTCGAGTGATAGTTATGCAAGAAAATTATGATTCGATAACAATATCCTTCGATTATCGTTCTACAAGTCAACTCCCATATCCGTCAATATGTTGAAACCGACAAAATGACTGTTTTGCTCTTTAACATGTATTACCCTCTAAGTTCCATTTTTATAAGGCAAATTCGTTGTGATCAAATCACAATATAGAATCCAACCCTCTCATCGTCGAACTACTAAGCTTATGTTCAATTGCCTATAGAAAATACCTTAAAGTGATGATCGTTTCATCATGATGATTAACGGATTCCACTATTGCAAGTATATGATCTCTAACTGTTTCGGCCCTATTCCCAAAGCACCAAGATCAATCTTCTAATTAGGACTTCACTTATTGGTATCTCAAAGAATTTGAACTAACAATCAAAGGTACATTACTTAGGTGACTTGTTTGATAATCGAGTATAGCCTCATTTCGAGCAATCAAAAATGAGTCATATACGTGATTCTGTTCAATGTGCATCAAAGACACATTATTGTCCTTATTCTCAAATTTAGAAAAATCTCAATAAGAACAATGCAATCTTATCAACATAAAGCGTCCACTTTATGTACCGATTGTGAACGACAAATTTTGATCACATCATGAATTGTGTCTTACTATACCCGAACCATTGAGTATACAATTTGTGACATCCTATATGATCAAGGAATATTAGATAATTATTTCAAATTGCAACACGCGAATAATCGAACGTTAATTCATAGTGTCATTTTACAAATTACTAATCGGAAAGGGAATCAAACTAACATTCTTCCACTTGCCCTTTTAGAGTATATGTGGTATATCAAAAATACCAAACATCTTAAGATGCCCATCAAAAACCTTAGCTGGTATGCCCTTGGTGAACGGATCCACAAGATTATTTGTTGACTCAATCTTGCTAACCTTTTTGTCTCCTCAATGAACAATATCTCTAACAAGGTGATATTTCCTCTCGATGTGCTTGCCACGCTGATGACTCCTTGGTTATTTAGAGTTGGCAAACTCTCCACTATTATTACAATAAAGCATTATGGATTCCATTGCCAAAAGTACCAAGTCAAGGTCCGGAAAAACTTCCTAAACCATACAACCTCTTTAGCAGCTTAACAAGCGACTACATATTCTTCCTCCATGGTGGAATCAACAATACAAGATTGCTTGATACTCCTCCATACCACAGCTCCATCTCATAATGTAAATACGAAACCCGATGTAGACTTCCTAGAGTCATGATCGGATTCAAAATCAAAATCAGTATTCCAATAGCATTTAAATCATGTCCTGAATAGACAAGCATATAATCTCCCGTTCTCCAAAGGCATTTGAGTATATGCTTCACCGCTATCCAATGCTTTAATCCTAGATTAGACTAATAATGACTAACAATACCCACAACATAACAAATATCCAATCTAGTGCAAAGTATAGCATAAATGAGGCTTCCACATCCGAAAGATAATGAACCTTCTTTATGTTATCTATCTCCATTGGAGTCTTGGGAGAATACCCCTAGATAGATGAATTCCAAACCTAAAAGGAAGTTGTCTTTTTTTGAAATTTTGCATTGCAAATCTAGATAAAATTTTGTCAATGTATGAAGTTTGGGATAATGATATCACTCTATTTTTCCTATCTCGTAAGATACAGATTCCCAAAACATAGCTAGCTTCTCCCAACTCTTTCTTATCAAACTGCTGTGACAACCACTTTTTTATAGATGACAATGTCCCTACATTTTCAATGAGTAGAATGTTATCCACATAAAGAATCAGAAAAAATTACTTTCTTCCCTTGCATACGCTTTTATACAGAGGGTTCATCCAGATTTTGGTCAAAATCATATGTCTTAATGGTTTGATCAAATCTTTCATTCCAAGACTTGGGCGCTTGCTTAAGTCTATAAATAGACCCCTCCAACTTCCAAACTTTCTTTTCATGGTCTTCTTTCACGAACCCTTCAAGTTGCATCATGTAGATGATCTTGTCAAGATGACCATTTAAAAATATTGTCTTGACATCCATTTGCCAAACTTGATAATCATAATGAGTGGCAATAGATAAAAGGATTTGAATAGATTTAAGCATGGCAATCGGTGAGAAGGTTCCTTCATAGTCGATACATTCTCTTTGGGTAAAACCCTTGGCCACTAGCCTTACATTGAAGGTTTCAACATTCCCATTTATACCTATTTTCCTTTTGTAGACCCATTTGCACACTATAGGTTTGACCCCATTAGGTGCAACTACAAGATTCCAAACCTTGTTGGAATATACATAGTTTCCATCTTAGAGTTTATGAAAATTTCCATAATTCAAAGTCTACATCCTCCATTGTTTCTTTAAACAAAATATGATCTTTTTCTTGCTCAATAGAGATCGCCTGGTAGAACTCTCCATGGAGCAAGTATTTAGAAGGTGGACTCACAACCCTCACACTATGAGTAATGGTTGAATGGTTGAAGGTGTCTGATTGTTCGTTTTGACCAAAGGTACTTCCTCTCCCTCCACTGCTTGATCTTGTCCTTGGTTAGGACCAACCTCCTCATTATCCCTATCATGAGGGGCGGGTGGATGTGCAACATGGATGCCTCGTTCTATACTGCTTCTGATTTTGTTTCTCCGTGAGGTTTTGTGAACATCACTTGCTCACTTACCTCATTAGACCATTGGTTCCGTATGAGGTTCCATGTCATTACTGTTTGATTCTATGCAGAAATTTGGAACTAGGTTGTTTAAATCATATTCTAAAACATCTTCCAATAGAATCTTACTAGTAGACTTGTGTTATTCTATATACTTGTCCTTTATGATGAAATACTCATATCCTTCTCTAGCCTGAGACTAATGGGTCCACAAACATCAGAGTGTACCAATTCTCAAACGTTTTTAGCTCTTAGTCCCTTAGCCTTAAAATGCCTCTTGGTCATTTTTCCTTGTATACAAGATTCACAAATTGGTATGGATTCTACCTTTAACTCATTTAAAGGTCCATCATTTACCAATCTTTGAATCCTATTTAGATTAATGTGACCTAACCTAAGATGCCATAAGAGAGTTCCATTATTACTAAATGATCTCTTTCTTCTCCTAGCAGTAGTAGTGTTATGTATAAAGACAATCATTGGACTTAAGATATAGATACTATTAACTGAACATATAACATAATTATTCAACTTAATAACTACCATAGAACGGGTAAAAAGTACTAAATAACCAACACGATATAAAAGTGCAACGAAAACCAAGTTCCGTGTGAGTTAGGGAACATAATAGCAGTCATCAAAAATCAAATGTCTACGATTTTCAAAATATAAAGTAAAGGTACCAATAGCTTTGGCAGACACTATTGCTCATGTGTCAACTATAAGAGTGTACTCTCCTTCAATGAGGTGCTTGGTTTCTTAAAACCCCTTCAAAGAATCGCAAACATGATTAGTGACTCCTGAATCTACAATCCAGGTATTAGTAGAATCAACCACTAAGCATGACTCAATGAATAGAACACTGCCTTTACTTTGCTTCTCCTTAGCTAGGTGATTTAGGCAATTCCTCTTCCAATGACCCTTTTGTCCACAAGAAAAACACTTTCCCTTTAGTTTCCTATCGACGGTAGTTTTTTTCCCTTTTGACTTGCTATCTTTCCTTTTGTTTGGCCTCTTCCTTTTATTTCCACCTTTGCCACTAAAAGGCTTACGTTAAGAGGATTAGGCTATCGCAATCAAAGTATTTCTACTTATGGCCTTCAGAACAGTTTCAACGTTTTGGAGCTCTTTCATTAATTCCATCGAGACATGTCCATCTTGTGTAGATTATAATCAACTATAAACTGTGAGAACATCTCAGGGAGGTTTCAAAAACCATGTCAATCTGTATTTCAGAATCAATGTCAGTTCCTAAAACCTCCGCAGCATTGAATGACCAACATGGTTGACATATGGTCCCTCACAGATGTGCCTAGTTTAATACGCATGTTCATAACTGCCCTAATGGAAGCTTGTCGGCTTTGATGTGCAAACATCTCTTGAAGATTTTTCATTATGTCAAAAGAAGTTTTTATGTTCTAATGTTTTTGTTGTAATACATTTGACATGGATACCAAAATGTAGCAATGGGTCTTCTCATCAGATTGGCCCCACTTTTCATATGCACTCTTTTGGGATTTCGTAGAATCATCTTTATGGACTTCGGGACGAACTTTAGTCAGCACAAATTTGTGTTTTTCAACGGTAAGAACAATGTTAAGATTCCTTTTTCCTGTCAACGTAATTTTCTCCCACAAGTTTTGTTAAGTATAACTGATAATGGATTAAACGACATTTTTCTGTAAAACTAATGATTCGCGTATTAATAAAATGAACAATAATCTTTGTAGGATGCATGTATATAAGTATGCAAATATAGACTTAAAACTATATTTTCAATCAAAGACCTTAAACCCTTGTAACTTTTAACACACCCTCTATAGGAGGTCAATGTAGTTGCCGGTAAGGTTGGGACCAACCCACTCATTTTATTGAGCTATGCCATAATAAAATTGAGGATTGATTATTGTTTAATCTATAAATAATTTTGTTGGAACCTTCTATAGAAAGTCCTTCAAAAATGGATATATAAATGTAATAACCTCCGCCAACAATTTTAAAATATTCGAAATATATGAGAAGTAATCTATAGGATAATCACCCCCATTATACCATTTAAAAACCATTTTATTACAAGATCTAATTTCAGTTAATCTAAAATAACGTAGTCTTTCTATAAGGAGATCGATGTAATTTGATACTAAACATATGTATTTTAATAACAAATTGGATGACGAAGGAGGTGGGTTTATACATGCCAATAAACCCCCTCCCACTTAGTATTTTGAACCATTGGATTTTTATTTAATAATTAGTTGACCAAATACAAACAATTATAATGGCACTAAATTATTAAATATAATTTTTTAACCACTTCTAAATAATTTAGAGTGATATAAAAAATTTCCAATACCAATGCATATGATTTTAGTGCACTGGATGGCATTCTATTTAATCTACATGACATGTGATAATTATACATTCATTCATCATCCATAAAGCGATAAAAGCAATGATTAAATGAAATATAATCACTTATGGACCATCTTAAGAATTTAAATTACAGCAAGAATTAAAGCATTCCATTGGGCCATATTCCGGCCATATTCTTCAATTTCTTTGTAGTCCAACCTATGCAATATCCAAAATTTGGGTCAATTTAATTTTTTAGTCCCAATCCTCAAACCAAAAGTCCTTATCCAACAATATTGACTCAAATCTCAAAGAAAAGCCCAAAAATTTAAGATTAACCTAATTTTGCAAACCTAACAAATCCACCATGACAACCTCCACCACCCATCTTCGGCGACGACGATCCCAAAAGAGGCCGCCGCAGCCGCTACCGCGACCGCCTACTTCTTGGTTTTAGCAGCCATCCTACCTCTCACAAGGTAGCAGCAACTGCATTTGCAGTAGCTATGGTTACTGCTACCGGCAGCAGGGTTGTTGTGGCTGGCAGGAGGCAGCAGCAACTATCCCCACCTCCTAGCACTACTACAATGGTTTTACTTGTTTGTTCCATCTTTATCTCCTTCCACTTCTTTAACAAGATCTTCATACCATGGGTTTTTGATCTCCAAAATCTAAGTCTCAAAGAAAGAAACAGAAACTAAAAAATATTTGCAGCCCAAAAATCCCATCTTCTTCTCTTAATACACAAGCATAGAAATATGAAAAAAAATACACAAAACTCTAGTGCCTTATGGCCTTACAATTTTTTTAAAGAAAGTGCAACAATTGAAATAAATTAAGCAATAAAAATTTCTAGGGTCAAAAGTAATTATGTATAAACATCTACTTTAAATATATAAAGCAATAAACATGTCAAATCAAATAACCTAACACCATTTGACACTAGGATTTAAAAACTTAATCCTACTCAAGGCTCTTAATAGCCATTGGCTCTGATACCATTTGTTGGTTATTGGATTTAATCATCACAAGAGGAAATTAATTTTCCTTTGAAGATTAAACCCAAGTGAATAATGGATCTTAGATCGTCTTGAGATCATTGGATGTTTTTTAAATCCGCACACATAAAGGTGAGAAGATAATCATGAAGGAGCTTTTAATGGCCTAGCTAAGTGCTTCATCCCTTAGATCAAATCCCTTGTTCTTCTTAGGCGCCTTCTTTTGTGGGAAATATGAAAATATGACTATCCCTAAAACTTGAGAAATGTGCCCATAAAAGACGTATTTATAATACTCAATTAGGGTTTCATAATTGCACAAATTTCCTTGGACTTTATATAGTAGACCAATTAAGCCACACACCTTTATTAGAGTCAAGATATGGACCTAATCGGACTCACAAAACTCAAACTCCAATAGATGTTTCTGATTGGTCAACTCTTGACCAATTGATATACATCTATTAATCCTGACTTATTCTAACAAAAATATCAGGATTGCACTTTCGAGTCGAGTGATAGTTATGGAAGTAAATTACGATCCGGTAACAATATCCTCCGACTATCGTTCCACAAGTCAATCCTCGTTTGACCGTCAATATGTCGAAACTGACTGTTTTTCCCTTTAACATTTATTACCCTCTAAGTCCTATTTTCAAAGGCAAAATTGTTGTAATCAAATCACAACATAGAGTCCAACAGTCTCATCGTTGGACTCCTAAGCTCATGTTTAATTGCCTATAGAAAATACCTTAGAGTGACGATTATCTCATCATGATGATTAACAGATTTCACTATCAAGTACATGACCTCTAACTATTTTGACCCGATTCCCAAAACACCGAGATCAATCGTCTAATTAAGACTTCACATATTGGTACCTCAAAGACTTTGAACTAGCAATCAAAGATACATTACTTGTTCAGGATTTAGGTGACTTGTTTGATAATCGAGTAGAGTCTCATTCCAAGGTGTTACAAATGAGTCATCTACGCGGTCCGTTCAATGTGCGTCAAAGAAACACTATTGTTCTTATTCCCAAATTTAGAAAATCTCAATAAGAATAATGAAATCTTATTAACATAAAGCGTCCACTTTATGTACCGATTGTAAACGACATATTTTGATTACATCACAAATTGTATCTATGGAGATCAAGAAAAAAATCTTGTGTCTTGTTTTAATAAATTTTATTGTATAAATCGAAAAATAATTTACATTATATTATTTCGTCGCTAAGACACTTACTAAGAGTTAAGTTAAAGTTTTTGGTCACGATAGTAAAATTGCAAGCACTTGTATTAATTTTTTTAAGGTGTCGAATCTCTTTTAAATGTTTGTGATGACATATTTTATATTAATCGTCGTATATGTTGAGTCCTTAAATTTTAAAAATTTAGATACACTTATTGATTATGCCAAATAACTCTTAAACATGATATTTGTCCTTCAAATAACTCCCATATATTCAGCCAGGTATTTTAATTTCTTCGTATCCCTCAATTTGACTTTTCTTTTTCTCCACTAGGCATTTCATTTAAATTTTTACCTTGAACTAAATGTCATAACCGTTTCAATCATTTAAAACCCATTATGATATTTATTAAATAAAAAAATAGTCATTTCAATTGCAAAACTTACGTGTACGTTACCTCGTAAATCCCCATTTATGCACACAATTATAAGCCACTTACATTTGTTTTTATTCTCATTTTGATTACTGCAAATTACTCTTCATTTTTGTTTGATAAGAAACAACATTATACAACCCCTAAAGCCACATTTTCTCTCCCCAACTATTACTCTTACATAAAATTATTTCATCATTTTACCATAGACTTAAGGTACCTTGAATTTGAAAATTTTCTAAAGAAGAGACTAAGAGTACGTTGCATTTTATTTCAAATTGGACGCAAAAAGAGTATTCAAACTCCAAGTATTTAAGGTAGGGTGTTTGGGTCACTTTTGCAAGTGAAGTAAAAATTATTGATTTTCGATTTGCATTAAAGTGTTATTGTCTTACTTATGATGGAAACACCATTTGGTGGTTCAAATAAGAGACAAATAGATGATTTTTGTTAATTGAAATGGGTTATCAAAATCTAAGAGTAATCAAACTACCCGATCATCGGTTCTTGCAATTGATAGTGACACAAATAACTAAAATTTGCATTTCTAGAAGTTTACTTAAGTATTTCCTACTGAGTATTACTTGTGGTACTCATCCCTACAAAATTTACATGTTAATTCAAGACATGGCAGTTGTTTGGCATAGTGGCAAGTGCTCGGCGATTAGAAATGCCCTTTAACATTCTAGTAAAATTTCCAATTATGTAAATCTCTTAAGAACACTTAGATGAAATTTTTTTTAAAATGTTTATTCGTTTTGTCTAGTTTTTATATACATTGCATATCAACTATAACTTAGAAATGTTGGATTGATTATGTATGAAGTTTAATTACTGTTGAATTGAATTTTCAGATTTTGTCCTCTTATTTGAAAATGGTATAACTTGGGCTACAGTGCATGTTTTAGAGTGAAATTAGTGGGATTTAAAATTTTTAAGTGTTATTTTGAATTATCTTAAAATATTACTTAGAGAAAAAGTTATGTTCGTTTTAGTAGACTAGGTTGAGTCAGTTTCGAAAATACTGTTCAGCATAGTTGAAAAATATTTTTATACTTCAAAATTATCGTCGAGACCCCAAATTTTTATATAATGTACGTATATGAGTGTTGTAGGTTGTGTTAAAATTTCATAAATTTTAATCTAAGTTTACTAGGTCAAACATGATTTTCTCTCCCCTGCTGTGCAACCGCTAGTTGCTGAATTTTCTCAAGATGTTTTTCCAAAATCAAATTACACCATAATTGTCTAAGTATATATGGAAATATATTTGCCATTGCTTTTATATATTTCAAAATTCAAAATTTTTATTAGTTACAATTTATTTTGGTTTACATTAAAGAGCCCCAATTAAAAAGATTTTATTTTGTATCGCTTCGTTTTTCAAGAATTTTGGGGCATTACAACTTGGTATATTTTCGAAGTGTTGTGTCACATATAAATTTGATCAAATTTATATTTTTTTCTTTTTTTGAGGATCTTGAGCATTGTGCTTGCCAAAGTCGCGCTATGCCGATTTTGAGGTAAAGAAATTTTATAAATACACTTGTAATTATGTGATGAGTATGAGAAAGATTATTCTAGATTCAACATTTGAAATGTATGTATGAATATTAATATATGTTTGAGTTTGAATACTTTTTGTTATTAATCATTATTGTACCAAGTATTTTTAGAATGTGACCAAATTCAATGTTTATTCAAGTTCTCGAGAATTAATTAAAACTTATTAGATACCCACTAATTGGACTTCGAATAATTGGTATGATACATATGGTACATATTAAGAAAACTTATAGGAAGACGAGTTCATTCATGCATCGTCGATATGAGATTGTAAAGCAATAAGAAGAGTATCAGTGGAATCCAGCGCATAATATGGGCTAACACATTTGGGAGATGTTAGTAATGTGGAGGGAGGTGAGGCGACTAGGCCATATGGTCACTGGTCGTCAGGTCACTTGCCTCTTTATTGATACATTGCTAGAAGAGTGGCTAGAGATGGCCGAATCGATTTACGATTATTGGTTGAGACCTTCAGCACAGAACTGATTGAGCAGTGGGAGTTGGCCAGACTTGTGATTCTCGAGGACGACAGTGTACCTACTGTATAAGAAACCTAGGGTTCATGGAGGCTGAATTAATGATGATGATGGCAATGATGAATAGAAGTGAAATTTTAGTGGATTTTTTTCTTTATTTTTAAACCGTACATTCTCAAAAAAAATCATTATTTCAAAATACATTAACTTACAAAAATGGAGTTCAAACATGGGCATAATAAAAAAATAATAATTATCAAGTATGTAAAATAATAATAAAAAACACTTTTTTAGTTGAGCTATCAAACAATTAATTTAAAGTTCACATCTCAATAATCATAAATGTTTTGGTAAATTTATTAAGTTTAGTTGTTGTTAATGTCTTGTATGATTCATTTTGCTTTCCTGTTGATTTGCGTCAAGTGCTCTTTTATTATATTGTATTCATCTTGAAGGCTTTTGAGATGATAATAAAAGATGTTGGGTTGTAAATCTTATTCCTATTTTGTGCAAGTATCATAGATTTCTATAAATGAGATTGCAATCATTATGGCATATAGGAATATGGCGCAAGTGAGGATGAGAGTTAAGACAGGAGATTTATGAGGTGAAGCAAGCCTTGGTTTCTCAAGCTACACCTCCAGCACCTCAAACTCCACCAGATCTCCAAGCACCACTAGTGCCATCAAAATACTAGGTTGCAGCGCTTATTTCGACGATAGAACAGTTTCGTAGATATCGACCCCTACCTTTGATGGCGGAAAAGACCCTCTGGCAGCTGAGGAGTGGTTCCGGACTATTGAGAAGATATTTCGGCACATCTCTTGTCCAAAAAATCAAAAAGTATTATGTGCCGAGTTTATGCTAATTGAAAAAGCATGCCATTGGTAGGAATCCTCATCACGCACACGCACCGAGGAAGAATAATGTAATCTAACATGGACTCAGTTTAAGATGGAGCTAACATACCCGCAAGCTTTGCGAGACTATAAGGAGACAGAATTCTTAAGATTGCTACATGGAGATATGAAAATTTCTAAGTACGAGAGCAAGTTTGAGGAATTGTCCCGATATGTCCCACACCTTGTAAGTACTGAGCTCATAAAAGCAAAACATTAATAGATGGGCTTGTACCGAGAGATCAGGCAAATTGTATCACAGGATTTTACTACTTTTAAGTAGTGGTAAAGAAAGCTCCGATGGCGACCTACTAGGGAGAGAATTTGGTAAATCAAGGACAGTGTAATGACTCCGAAAAAAGGAAGTGATAGGATAAGAATAAGAATACTATACAGATTAAGAAGTAGACGCATACTGTTTAGCCGAGTAATCCTCCATCCCCATGTCCTATGTATAACAAGTTTCACATATGAGAATGCTTGTATGAAAATTATGTTTGCTATAAGAGTGGCCAACCTGTCCATGTGGCTTCTTCATGTCCATTGATTAAGAAAATTGAGTAAAAAAAAAGAAAGGAAAAGCAAGGGTGTTTACTTTGACTCGTGATAGGGCTGCCCAAAATTTGGATGTAATCGCATGTATTTTATCCGTCTCTGGCATTCTTGTTTACGTCTTTATTGATTTTGGTGCTACTCATTCGTTCATATCTAATGTATGGCTAGCTAAGATTAATGCTTCATGTCAGAAGAATGATAGTGTACTAGAGATTAGTATGCCATCAGGGGAACTATTGATTCTGATTTGATAGCAAATGGGGCACAAATAAATTTTGATAGACTAACTTTAGAGGCCGACTTATATGTTATAGAGATGAAAAATTTTGATATTATTTTAGGTATGGATTGATTAGGTAAACATCGATCCACGGTAGTATGTTTTGAAAAAGATGTAATTTTTCGAAAATCGGGAGACAAGGAGTTCAGATTTTATGGATCGAAAATCGAAGATTAAGGCACTTCCTCACGTTATCTTGGCTTTAAAGACAGAGAGCACGTTGAGGAAGCATGAATGTCAGGGTATCTTGTCAGTCTTACTAGCACCTCATTTCAAGAGAAAATATTAGATGATGTGCCATTAATATGGGAATATGCTGACGTGTTTTCAGATGATCTATTGGGTACTCCACCCGATAGACAAGTGGAATTTACAATAGATCTGGTACCTAGAGCTATTCCTGTGTCCAAAACTCTAGACCGAATGACACCAAAGAAATTACAAGACTTGAAGATGCAGTTAGAAGAACTTTAGACAAAGGGTTCATTAGACCGAGTGCATCTCCATGGGAACTCCGATATTCTGTGTAAAGAAAAAAGATGATACTATGAGATTGTGTATCGACGACCGTGAACTAATTAAGTTGACGATAAAAAATAAGTATCCCCTTTCTAGGATTAAGGATCTATTTAATCAACTGAAGGGGACATCCGTGTTCTCAAAAATTGATTTAAGGTCGAGCTACCATCAATTGAAGATTATTTCAGTAGATATATCAAAGACAGCATTTAGGACTCGATATGGGTATTATGAGTTTATGGTGATGTTCTTTGGCTTGACGAATGTCCCTTTAGTGCTTATGAACTTGATGAATAAAGTGTTCCATCAGTATTTGGACATGTTTGTCATCATAATTATTGACGACATACTGATATACTTAAGAGATTCTCAGCAATATGAAGAACATCCGAGGATAGTCCTGGAAATACTTCATGAGGTGAAGTTGTATGCCAAATTCAAGAAATGTGAATTTTGGCTGGTACGAGTGGGATTTCTAGGCCATATTGTTACAGCACGGGGAATTGAAGTAGATCAATCCAAAGTTAAGGCTATAACCAATTGGCCAAAACCTACAAATGTTGGAGAAGTGAAGAGTTTTCTAGGTTTAGCCGGCTATTATCGGCGATTTATAGAAGGATTTTCCAAGATTGCGAGTCCTATGACACAGTTGACTCGGAAGGGTGTTAAGTTCGTATGGTCAGAGAAATGCAACGGAGTTTTCAAGAGTTGAAGGACGGGCTCGTATCTGCATCAATGTTAACTATTCTAGATGGTTCGGAAGGCTTTGTAATTTACAGTGACGTATCTAAGCTTGGTTTAGGATGTGTTCTGATGCAACATGGGAATGTGATAGCTTACGCTTTGAGGAAATTGAAAAAATATGAACAAAATTACCCTACTCATGATCTTGAACTAACAACAGTAGTGCACGCTTTGAAGATTTAGCGCCACTATCTATATGGAAACAAGTGTGAGATCTACACCAATCACAAGTGCCTCAAATACTTCTTCACCCAAAAGGATTTGAATATGAGACAACAGCGGTAATTAGTGAAGGATTATGACTGTTCTATCTTATACCGTCCAGATAAGGCTAATGTAGTTGCTAATGTGCCGAGTAGAAAGAACATGGGACAATTGTCAGTACTCTGTACAATATAGGATCATTTAATAAGGAATCTTGAAAATTTGATAATTGAAGTATTACCTTCACCAGTAAGGACATCGGCAATATTAGCAAGTTTTATTGTGATACCTACACTCAGGGACAGAATAGTAGCTGCTCAGAAAGATGACCCCTTTTTAGAAAAATCAGGGCTGAGGTGGGAACTGAGAGGAGGAAATGATTTGAAATAGCCGAAGATTAAAACCTTGATGTTTAAAGGTCGGCTATGTAAGGATGAGGTATTAAGGAATGAGATTATGACTGAAACTCATTCTGCTCCTTACACCGTACACCTAAGTGAAACTAAAATATATAAAGATTTGCGTGACACATTTTGGTGGAGAAATATGAAGGGGAAGATAGCTCTGTTTGTCTCCAAATGCATGGTTTGTAAATAGGAGAAGGATGAACATCAGAAGCCGTTGAGACTATTGAATCCCATGGACATACTCGAGGAAATAAGAGAAGATTGTAAAAGATTTTGTCGTTGGTTTTTCTAGATCAGTGATAGGTCATGATGCAATCTGGGTGATTGTGGATCAACTGACAAAATCTGCTCATTCCTGCTAGTTCTGACAACCTATAGCTTAGAATAGTTCGCACAAATTTATGTCTTAGAGATTATGCAACTTCACAATGTTCCAGTTTCTATTGTATCGAACAGAGACTTAAGGTTTACTTCGAAGTTTTGGATAAGCCTCTATAAATCTATGGGTACCAAGTTAACATTTAGTACTGCACGCCATCCTCAGACCGACGGATAATCTGAACTAACTATCCAGATTCTTGAAGATATGTTGAGAGATTGTGTCATAGATTTGGGTGGTAAGTGGGAAGATAATTTACCGTTAGTTGAATTTGTATACAACAATAGCTTACAAGAAACTAATGGCATGGCACCGTATGAGGCTTTAGAGGCTTTGTATGGTCGACGATGTTGTTCGTCATTATACTAGGATGAAGCTGGTGAAATGAGAGTTTTTGGTCCAGAATTGGTCGAGAAGACTGTAGAGGCTATATATAAAATTAGATCAAAAATTAAGATTGCCCAAGATCGACAGAACAGCTATGCCGACAAAAGGAAAAAAGAATTGACTTTTGAGAATAGAGATAAAGTATTTCTCATAGTGGTGTCGATGAAGGGAATACTATGACTCGGAAAGAAAGGAAAATTGAGTCCTAGATTTATCGGTCCATTTGAGATTCTTGAAAACAATTGGGAATGTAGTATATCGTTTAGCATTGTCACCCGAACTATTAGTAGTGCACAACGTATTTCATGTTTCTATGTTGAAAAAGTATATCACAGATCCTAGTCATGTGGTGGATGTTCGATCATTGGATGTCCAAAGTGATATGACGTACGAAGAAGCTCCTGTAGTGATTTTGGAGAAAAATGACCATGTTTTGAGAAATCAAAATGTTCCATTAGTCAAAGTCCATTGGAGTAAACATGGTGAGGATGAGGTTAATTGGAAAAGAGAAGAGGACGTTTCAACCAAGTATCCTAATATCTTAAAATTAGAAAGTTAAATTTCGAGGATGAAATTATTTTAAGTGGGTTGAGTTGTAACAATTGAGAAAAAATTCTTATGTTTCATTTTAAAATAAATTTTCTTCTATAAATCGAAAAAATAATTTACATTATACTCTTCCTAAGAGTTCAAAATAAAGTTTTGGGCCACGATAGTAAAGTTGCACGCACTTGTCTTAATTTTTTTTATGGTGTCAGATCTCTTTTAAATATTTGTGATGACATATTTTATATTAATCGTCGTATATGTTAAGTCCTTAAAATTTTAAAATTTTAGATACACTTATTGTTTATGTCAAATAACCCTTAAACATGATATTTGTCCTTCAAATAACTCCCATATATTCAGCCACGTATTTTAATTTCATCTTATCCCTCAATCTGACTTTTCTTTTTCTCCACTAAGCATTGCATTTAAATTTTTACTATCCACTAAATGTCATAACCATTTCAATCATTTAAAACCTATTATGATAATTATTAGAGGAAAAAAAAAACAGCCATTTCAACTGCAAAACTTACCTGGACGTTACCTCATAAATCCCCATTTATACACATAATTATATGCCACTTACATTTGTTTTTATTCCCATTTTGACTACTGCAAATTACCATCTTCATTTTGTGTTTGAGAAGCAACAACATTATACAACCTCTAAAGCCACGTTTTCTCTCCTCGACTATTACACATACATAAAATTATTTCGTCATTTTCCCATAGACTTAAGACACCTTGGATTTGAAAATTTTCTGAAGGAGAGGCTAAGAGTACGCTGCATTTTATTTCAAATTGGACGCAAAAAGGGTATTCAAACTCCAAGTATGTAAGGTAAGGTGTTTGTGACATTTTTGTAAGTGAAGTAAAAATTATTGGTTTTCGATTTGCATTAAACGTGTTATTATGTTACTTATGATAGAAGCACAATTTGGTGGTTCAAATAAAAAAATGAAGAGATGATTTTTGTTACTTGAAATGGGTTATCAAAATCTAAGAGTAAGTAAATTGCCAGATCACCAGTTCGCTTTGCAATTGACGGTAACACAAATAATCAAAGTTTGCATTTCTAAAAAACATATATTTTTTTATCATTTACTTAATTGTTTCCTATTGAGTAATACTTTTGGTACTCATCCCTACAAAATTTACAGGTTAATTCAAGCAGTGATTTTGCATAGTGGCAAGTAGTCGGCAATTAGAAATGTCCTTTAACTTTATAGTAAAATATCTAATTATTTAAATCTCTTACGAACACTTAGATGACATTTAAAAAAAAAAAAATTTAATTGTCTCTTCGTCTAGCTTTTACATACATTATCAACTATAACTTAGAAATGTTGGATTGATTATGCATGAAGTTTAATTACTGCTGAATTGAATTTTCAGATTCTGTCCTTTTACTTAAAAATGATATAACTTGGGACTTAAAAGTTATATAACTTGGGCTACGGTGTATGTTTTAGAGTAAAATTAGTGGGGTTTAAAACGTTTACGAGTATTCTAATAGTGTTCTTTGAAATTATCTTAAAATATTACCTAGGGAAAAAGTTATGTCCGTTTTAATAGACTATGTCACGTCAGTTTCGAAAATACTGTTCAGTATAGTTGAAAAGTATTTTCGTACTTCAAACATCATCTTCGAGATCCCAAATTTTCATATATTGTACGTATATGAGTGTTATAGGCTGTGTTAAAATTTTACAAATTTTAGTCGACGTTTACTATGTCAAACATATTTTTCTCTCCGTTACAGCGCAACCAATAGTTGTTAAATTTTCTCGAGACGTTTTCCAAAATCAAATTACACCATAATTGTCTAAGTATATATGGACAAATATCTACCATTATTTTTATATATTTCAAAATCTAAAATTTTTATTAGTTACAATTTATTCGGTTAACATTAAAGAGCCCAAACTTAAAAGTTTTTTCTTGTAACACTTTGAATTTCAAGAATCTTGGGGCATTGCAGTATCTCACAATATCCGAGTCATCGTGTATACAATTTGTGACATCCTATATGATCATGGAACTTTAGATAATTGTTTCAAATTGTAACCCGCAAATAATAGAATATTAATTCATAATGTTGATTTACAAAATACTACTCGAAAATGGCATCAAACTAACAACCGGATCATCTAGCTCATTGAGCATGCACTCCTGCTTGAATTGCACCACATCCGTCATTGAAAGAATAACGGTGGGATGAAGTCAGAAGGGACAAATAATTTTTTTTTCTAATGGACTGATACACAGAAAAAATAAAATTACTCTAAAGATTAAATGGGCTTGGGAGGCCCTGCCTCCCCCTCCCTATGCCCTTGAATAATGGTGAACGAGCAAGTGATGTATGCAGTGACGGACCTAGAACAATATGTTGAGAGATTTAGAATTTAAAAAAAAAAAAGTCAATATACGAACAAAATTCGTCTATCATACTAAAAAAATTAAAAATATGATATTGTCTATCTACTGAAGTTGCCCGGCGTGACTTGATAGCATTAAATTCACACCAAGTTGGGAACAACTAAGCCCCTGAGATAGGCGCTCTAAATTGAATGCACCTTGCACACACTGTAAAAAAATCAAAAAATTGAAGAGATAATATCATTTGACTTCAAGATCCAACCATCGAAAACAAAAACCTTACAAAAATGATCTCAAGAAGGCATTAAACAATTCGAATTTATGTCTGTCTATATGAAAATCAAAGAAAACAATTTGTTGGGGATCTGAAATATAAAAGAACTCGGTGTAAAAAGTTATAATGTAAAAAGATTTATCTCCTCAAGGGTAATTCTTGAAATGATTGTGTTACATGTACTTAATTGTTTATATAATAATTTACATACATATGATGTGGTGAAATATGATTGGATCAGAATTTCTTTAACCAATAATTTGATTCCCATTATTTCAGAATTCATTTTTTCTTAAATTAATTGTCAAATACACATTTTTAAAAATAAAATATTTTACACATAAATTCAAAAATTTTCTTACTTTTTAACCATATATTTTCCAACAATTCACTAATACAAAACTTATTATAATGAAATAAAGAGAACCAAAATGGAGCTTTTGGTGGTCCATAGTGGCGTCAAAAGCAATATGCTCATAGATGTGTTTTCTTTGGCTTAATACATTATTTTAACAAATATTTTTTTGTTTATTTAACGATTTAAACTTTTAAATGAAATGATTTAATATGTAAAATTTAAGTAGATTGAGTGATGATGTTATGAGACCCCTTCACATGAAAGTTTGAGGATTATTTGAAGTCTTAACTAATCGACTTTTAAATTTGTTTGTACATTTTATTCAATTTAACTCATCGAAGATGGATATGTTTATTTATAACTTCTTGAAAATTGAATCTAGAAGCTAACTAGACACTAATAAGGAATGTATAGATTCTCGATAAGAGAGGAACGGTGGTGGTCTCCCTTTCACCGTATAAGTGAATCATAAATTGGATCTTCATAGCATATTGCCCCATCTATCTTCCTAGGAGAGGTTTGACTCTAAACCTTAGTTTCAACAGGAGGAGTTTGATATGTTAATGTACATTAGATGATATACATCTCAATGTCGACGCAATTATTAGGGATGCATTCTACCACTAATCTAATAGCCCGTCATATAAGCTTCCTATAAGGGCCGGCTATGCCAAAAGCGAAATAAATCCTATCCCCATCTTTCCTTTGGACCCCCCCCCCCCCCCCCCCGGTTATTTTTATTAGTAATCACCTTGGGAAAGCAAAAATCTTCGACCAAAACCAAAAGCTTGAGTAGAGACACTATAGGCTCCAAAATAGCAAGAAAAGAAATTTTAGCACTACGAATAATATTACAAAGACGACAAGTCGTGGCAACGTTCCCTACCCCTCTTGCATTCCACACTAAGAAAGAAGACATTAATATTAGATGCCAAGAGAATCTCTGACCAGCAAGTCAGAGAAAAGATCCAGTTTCTTGTTTCTTCTATTATTAGCACTTATATCCAGAGTATCTAAGTCTGAATGATAAACACCATCTCTCCCAGGGTTGCCATTATCTTTAGGAACCTCATTTTCTGCTTCCAATTGGAAAATATCGATTTGTCTCAGCATTACAATTTGAAGAGAATTCAATTGTTGATCACAAGGGCATTCTTTTCTTTTTCTATTATTCATATCAATAGATTTTCCCTTACAAAACCCCGCAAATTTCAATAGATTCTTATGAATTCACAACATGAATAAAACATTTAGTTTATTTGGAATATTTCTTTTTTATTCTGAATTTATCTAAATTTTATGTGTACGTCTCCAAGACTTTAGATCCCATTTCTTAATGATGTCTTAAAGAATCACAAGAATCTTAACAATAATGAATTTTTGCTTGTTAATATTAATTAATTAATTTACTGATATATACTTTTGGGGTTTTAATTTGGTGGTTTTTAACAATCATATTACGAATCTTAATTATCTTGGGAAGTTAAATGATATCGGAATTTTGTGATAATTTATGGTCACTTACATGGAAGGATGACGGAAATCATGATGATGTATAGCTAACTATATTATATTATATGATATTATATTATATGATGAGAATCTCGCTGAGGACAAAATGATGATATTACATTATGTCGATTGACATAAAATAATGTATTATTGAGTATATTAGCCATCGAGAAAATTAACATTCACGTGACTCTATTTATAAACCTATGAGATTAAGCACAAACACACAAAACAAGAATATATAATTGTTTAGCTCTAGGGTGATTATATTGCCACACAATTTTTATTCACACCACATTTTAATTGCAATTAAATTTCTCAATCTTTGCTCATTGTAGACATTATTTCCTTCATTTTTTTCGTCGAGTTCTTTTTTTCAAATTTCCATTAATTAATACGTCTCATACTTGATGATAATTTATATCAAAATATTTTGTTTTCATGCTTTAAAATGAGGGAAAAATATTTTTTTATAATTTTAATTTATTTATTTTTTAAAAATATGATTAGAAAATAAGTTTGAAAAATTACGGGTGTCGCACTGGATACCATTTAACAGTTCACGAATTATCAACTTAACGGTTTTTAAGTTACCAAATGGTAGTTCTTAACCGTTTTTAATTTTAATCCTACGTGCGAAATTAATCAATCAAAAGCAACAAATCACTTTTAATTGTTTCTAGATGATTAAGTATACAAGTTCAATTATTCTATGTTGAATTGTCACATTAATAAGGAAAGTAATATTAAATACCAATATGATGACAGAGAAACCCCAACTGGGTAAATACTCCGAGATCAAGCAAGTTATTTCTACTATAGACAATACGAAGTGAGTTATAGTCGGATGCTATCTAGCCAACTCCACTAAACTTCCCGATCTATCTCCTGCTAACTCCAAGGTCTGCTCCAAGATCTGCTTCAAGATCTTCTGCAATTGTCTCTTCCCAGTGGAATTCCAAGGCCTTGTGCTCTTCCAGCGCTTGTAGTTCAACATCTCTCAACTTCCAGCGACTTGTAAAGTTCAACTGAGAAAGTGACTTCCTATGACTAATAGGAAGTATGAAGTGTTTTGGATTTAATGGGTTTGTTGGTTTTCCAAATACGTGGTTGCATAATATCAAGAGTGAAAGGATGAAATCAATGTATGAATATACTTTTGAATATGTTATAAAAAAGATGCACAATGAATGGCCACACAAATTTTTGTGCATAAACTTAGGTATTTATAGGAGAGGATAATTATGTTGAATGAGTCGGAAAAAATATTTCAAAACAGCAAATTATGATTTTTCGGATCGACTTGTTGCTCGAGCGAAGGCTCAGAGACAGACAAGTGACGCATTGTCACTCGAGCGAGAGTTTGGCGACAGGCGGGCGACAGACATTCTATTTTTGTCGCTCGAGCGCCAACTGGGCGAGAAGCTAGCGAAATTGCGGCGCCGTATTTCTCCTCTTTTCATGCTTGAACTCTAGGCCTCATAACTCAATTTATACAAATTGCATCCTAGATCCTTGACTTTTATAACACGTTACAAATTATTCATTTTGTCCACAGAATTGCCAACACAAAAAACCTAACAAAGTTGGTTTACGCCATTTCGATGGACTTTTGAACATAAAACCGTTATCAAATACAGAATGTGTTAGAAAGTTTGATGATAAAAATGACATGAAAAATTGTTTAGGATATAAGTGCTATAGTGAGCACAAATTAAGAACCCCAAGTAAAATTAAAATATGGTGTAAGAAATAAAATTTATGGTGTGTATTAAATTACCCGTAGCTTTATCATTCGTTCACGTTTGAATTTAGTTGTCTAGATGGTATAGAATTTTATTTTGAACTCATATTGAACCGCTGATATATTCCTCTAGTAGGTCTTTCTGCTTCAACTCTTTAAAAGCACGTTCCGCCCATGCGATGCAGTTGCTTTTTGGCCTTAAAAGAAATTCCTTCCTCTCCCGTTTGTTCCTTTACCGGTCTCTATGATGCACAATTTAAGTCGTACTCAAACTTTCTTGTGATACCAATTATTAGCCCATGTACCACGGGGGTATTATTATGGACAGTGGAATGTCGTTGTCCCACATGACGGTCACCACGAACTTGGCAGGCTGCACACACTTTAGTTAATAAGAGATTTACCGGTATCGAAAGATTTTATTAATGAACAATTACAATCAAATATCAATGTAAATATTATAAACAAATATTCTAAACTAATTATGAGCTTCACCTTCTAAATTTGCTAGTCGTAAATTAAAACAAGATGAGAAATATTTAATTGAGAGGGAGACATTTGAATTGAATGACTTCTTTAAGTGGGGAGGGAGTATTTGGTCATTCTTGCGTTGTGTTGGTGGTTGCTTCTTAGTAGTAGTCTGATAACTGATTTCGGTTAAGAATTACGTTTCGGTCATTTACTCATGTGCAGCTTATAGCCAGCCTAGATATGGAAATAGGTTTGCAACCTTTGGGTGAACCTATTGTTTCTTCTTAATTTCGTATGTAGCTATTTGTTTCGTTGAAAGGGAATCTCTCGAGGTAACTTACCTTGTTCAACACTTCCAATCGAGACTTTTATAACCTAGGACTAGGTTCAAAAATCCATCCCAAGTGGTATTAGTTTAAATCTTACTTCGAGGATCCCTTATTAAATAGGGTTACTCTTGTATTCGAATCATGCTCTGCATTAATTCTAGACACTAGAACGTGGTAGATGTTTCTAAGGATTCTTGGGTGGTTATCACTTATATTTCATCTTGTATATAATTGCTTTGTTGAATTTTCAGCATTAAATTTAAACAGATTGTGAATGGGAAAAAATAAAAAAAAGGAAAGTATGTTGGGTAGATGTGGTCAGAGATGGTGTGAATATAGAATATTGGTTTTTTTGACTAAGAAAAGTAAAACCCCAATATCCAACACCTTAGTTCAATGCTATTCCTTTATATACATCAAAATGTGAACACACAACCTTGTCTTATATTAAATCACGTTACCAAAAAAATAATAAAAAATGATTTGGAAAAGCTTTAGCCTCCTTTCGGAAGAATATAGAAAAGATTTTAATTTATAAATAAATGAAAACGAGCGAATGAATAAGTGAATAGTACTTGTGAATTCGTTAGAATATATATTTGAAAATGAAGTTTGATTATTTATAAATGATTTATAAATTTTTTAAATGGAGTAGTTAAAATTGTTAGATCATCTATGTCTATCTCGGCTTGAACCTTGAGTTAGATAGATTATTCTGACCAATTTGATATTCTTGAAGTTGAGCATACTCATAAACTAATTGAGTAAAATTAGAGCAAGCTAAGATAATTTTCTTGAGAATAGTGTGGAAATGGCATTTCAATCTTCAAAAGTAACTTATTACTTTTATGAGATTATGTCACAACGTGACTGTAATTGAATAATGTAGATGTTAAAATTACAAATGAATTTCAAGTAAATTAAAACTGAAAGGCAAAATTGCATAATATTTAGTCTCAAAGTAGGACACCACCAAACAAAAAGTAACAATTTCTCTAATTTGTTAACTCAAAAGGGAATTTTTTTTTTCAATATTACCAAAAAATTATCTGTCTTTTCATCAGTCAACCTTAGCAGCCTTAAAAGTTATTGGGACATTGACTCAAACGCTCCACCGAATAGCCTTTTGCTTTAAAGTAAAGCATTCTATGCAATAAAGAATCGACTGGCTATTGCTGCTCATACACTTTGGAAAATACAGGTGAAACTTCCCAACAACTTTGTTATTTGCTCACAATTATTGCACCTTAACTTTATTGTATATGCTATGTTAAGTGAATGACATTGCTCTACTTAAAAGTGTTTTTCCCAATATTTTTAGTGGTTCATAAATAAGATCAAACGTGTTATGACAAGTGTCATTGTTAATGCTAATTTAGATAGTAGTGTAAATGTTGGTTTGACATGACTTTTACATCTTCGAGAAGAACATTGGAAAAAATTATTCTAATTTTTGTTTAGAAACTAATTTTTAAAAGAGTTTTATATTTTAAAAATACTTTTAAAGGAAGCAATATTGAATCAGCTTCTTCTAAAAGTTTTTTTAATAAAAAAAACTAATTTCATAAAATTAGTCAAACATATCCAAAAGTAACTTTTGAGTCTCAAAATCTTCTTTTGACTGCTTAAAAGTCATGCTAAATAGATCCTAACTGCACTTAACATATTGTGTTTAAAAATATCAATTTAAATACATAAGAACTTCTCCGTCATTTGTGTCTATTTTAACCTACCAAATATATAATGACTATATTAACAAGTCACATTGAATTAACTCCATCTAAAAGTTATTCTAACAAAAAAAAATGATTTCATAAAATTAGTCAAACGAATCCAAAAATAACTTTTGACTCTCAAAATCTTATTTTGACTTCTCAAAAGTCATGCCAAAAAAATCCTTAACTATACTTGACATATCGTGTTTAAAAATATCAATTTAAATACATAAGAACTTATCCGTTATATCTATTTTAACATATCAAATATATAATGACTATTTTAACTTACAAAATAGTTATGCTACATGTACGTTACATTTAACATCATTACTTACATTATACCATGTGTCATCAGTTACCCCATTAATTTTAAATCTTAAAGATTACGTCAATACATTGTCACCCTCCACATGGGGAGGAATGTAAAGCTAGAGCGTAAATATTGCAAAATTCTACAAAACATGTAGAGAAAGGAGGACATAGTTTTTGCCCTTTGGGTAATCATATGATGTATTTTCCATTATTATATCGTAAAGTAGATCCGTCGTGCATTTAATTGGCTCCGTTTCCAACTTGGTGTCACAACTCACAAGCATCAATATCAAATAAAAAAATAAAAATAAAAACTGATTCTTTATAAAATTAATGATAGTTCATTAATGATAATTGCCCCCATTTGGCCCCTTATTATTTGCTATTTTAATGTTTGGAAGAGTACTTTTTTTAAAAAAAAAGGATGTATAGTTAAAAAAGAAGAAAAACTTTTGAATTTACGTATAATATTATTTTATTGAAAAAGTATGGTTGATAAGAACGGAGACAGAAATGAATTATATTTTTATTTGGGATCAAACATGTTGATTTTCCCCAACACATGAACCCATTACTAGAATGGGCAAAACGTTTTTTTTTTTTAAAATTAAGATGACAAGAGTGGACGGCTTGCCCTAGATTAGAGTCAGGTCGAGCATACCCCATCCCTCGACACTCTTGACTCTTTACATTTACATAAACTTTAAAGCTCCTATAAAATAGTATCGGCACTTGAAATATACTTTTACATCTCTACCCACTGCCACCAAAACCTAAAGAGTTACTTCTTCTAATGTACTCAACCATTTGAATCCACATTTACATCTCGATACTCAAGAATTGAACTTTTAAAGTCCGATCCAATTTATGTCTCCTATATCCAAGCATTGAACTGGAAAGATTACCTCTTGTATCATTTCGACCAATAAATAGGCGAAATAGCATCACGAGATTCTCACATTAAAGTGCGAGTCCCGTGACACTACAAAGTACTTGTATCAATGCTCATTCATCAATACTCCAACCTTACCTCAATTCTTCAATAAATGTGTCCGGACATCAAATCCTGAATAACTCCAATTCTATTCACTCTCTAATTGATCAAATCAAACATATGGATTACGTGTCCATATAAATTACAATAATGCTAAGTATACACCCCTTTTTTACATTCTTTTTGACATTGCCTTTGTTTTTTGAAAATTGTGGAAGGAAAATTTGTTTTTGCTTTCGAACTGTCATGTGGCACAATGTAAAAAAAGATATAAAAGATGGTGTGTATGTAGCATGATTGTATAAATTATATTCCTATCGACTTCATCAATTCGTGTGTACTCGCAAGTCTCCATATTCATAAACCCACAAAAAACTTGGAAAAATATCTATATATTTATTTTTCACGTCCAACAATTTTCGACTATCTTATTCGAAGGACGGTAAAATTAAAGTTTAAGAAACTCTTTATATTGGATGTGACATCTCCAATCCAAAACCCCATCAAAGGCAACACTGTTGATTAATGAATGGACTCCACAACTCACTAGAAAAATACAAACATGAAGAAAGAAAAGTCCACAAATTTGTTGGGCGTATTAACGAGGGAGATATGATAAAACCAAACCAATATAGTCCACTTTCATATTATCTTCAACCACCACCACCCAATGCCAATTATCTCAAACACTTTCATTTTAATTTTTTTTATCCTAATTTAGTATTGAAATTTCAAGGTGCTAGCATAGAAAATCCGTGTATGGTTCATTTTCTTCACACATTTTTGTTATGAATTCTATCGCACATTGTTTAATGAGGTGAAATTTTGTGTTGGACAACCTAGCAGTGATATCCACAATCATGTAAAAAATGTACTAAGTACCCATTTTTGTGTAACATTATTATTTCGTTTAAAGTTCGGAAGTGTCAAAACCCAACAAGTGGACGGTTCAATAGATGAATAATCTTGAATGAACAATCAAGAAGATTTCCATATGTTTCGCAACCAAATTACAAAATATATTACTCAATACACACTTTCTTTTTCTTTTTCCATTCTTAATCTAATTGTAATGAACAAACTAGTCCTAGATTACGTGCTGAAAATTCAACAAAAATGCAGATTAAATAATTAATTCGATATTAAGAAATACTAATCAATTTGGAGTATTTGAAGTTGGTTCTATTTTTCTCATTTGTATCCCATGCTTGTGCGCATCCGCATCGTCTTCATATACGTACGCGAACCCACCGTGTCGGGTCAGATCCATACCCGCTAATTCGTCGTCCTCGGAGATCCGAAGAAGCTTGAGTTTGTGCAAAATAAAGAATAAAGGACCCATGGTTGCACTGACCCACCCGACAATCACAAGAATTTGGATAATATGGGCAGCCAATAGCCTCCCGCCACCACCCATGAACAACCCGTATGGTCGACCCGGTTTACCCGGGTACACTTCGTTCACGTACTTCTCAGTGGCAAACAACGCCGTAAAAATTACACCCCATGCTCCACAGCCACCATGGAGCTGCGCAGCCTCTAGTGGGTCGTCAAATTTGACTTTCTCCGCCAGTTTGTTGCACCCAATCAGCACCAGTGCCGCCACAAACCCACATATAATAGCTGCCCACGGCTGGACCACCGAACACCCAGCCGTGATGGCAGCGAAACCGCCCAATAACCCGTTACAAACATCTGTCACGTTCCAGTGTCCCGACAAGATTCTCTTCCCAAAGAGGGTGGTCAACGCGGCGGTGCAGCCAGCTAAGGTGGTGGTGACTGCCGTGCGGCCGACGGCGCTCCACTGTCCGTAATAACTCCCACTGACATACGGGCTGAGAATCTTGTTAAAAGAGCCGGGATTAAACCCGTACCAACCGAACCATAACAAGAAAGTACCGAGCACAACCAACGTCGCGCTGTGGCCCCGCAACGTCACCGCACGGCCGCTTTGGTCGAACCGTCCGATCCTCGGGCCTTCAATTAATGCACCGTACAACCCTGCAAGGCCACCAACCATATGAACAACACCCGATCCGGCAAAATCGATGACTCCGGACCCGAATAGAAGATCGTCGGTGTTAAAAGCACTGGCCCAGCCATCAGGCGACCAAAACCAATGCGAAACTACTGGGTACACAAATCCGGTGAGGAATGACGAGTAAATCAAATACGCAACGAATTGTGTTCTCTCAGCTATAGAGCCGCTTGTAATACCGGCAGCGGCTATAGCAAAAGCCCATTGATACAAAAACGAACTGTAATCGTACGTTGAAGAAGGTATCTCTTTAAGCCCAAAGTAGTGTTTTCCGATGAAGCCGTTGGAGGGGCCGCCGAAGGCGAAAGCGAAGCCGAACATATAGTAGAAAAGCCCACCGGCGGCGGCGTCCAGGACGTTTGTCAGCATGATATTCATGGAATTCTTGGCGCGGACGGAGCCGGCGCAGAGCATGGCGAAGCCGAGCTGCATGGAGAAGACGAGGTAGGCTGAGAAAAGAAGGTAAGTGGAATCAACGGCGAAGGATGTGTCGGTGAATCTGTCCGACACACCGGAGAACTGCCGGCATATGTAGTCGGCGGCGCCAGCGGCGTTCGTGGTGTTGGGGCCGAAGAATGAGGCCAGTTGGTCCGCTGAACAACTCAGGGACGCCATTTTTGCTAGAGATTGAAAGTACGTGTGTAGAAATTCAAGGTTGGCAACTAATTTATAAAGAGAGGGAGACTGAAATTCTTGACTTTTCTTCATTCATTTTTTAGAACATAGATGTAACTAAGAGGTTTGTTAAGGATAAAGTTGTCATTAAAGGCTGAGTATTTTGAATTTGACTAGTAAATTGTGATAATATTAATGTCAAAGGCTGAGTATTTTGAATTTGACTAGTAAACCGTGATAATATTACGTTTTTATAATGTCAAAAAAAATAATAAATAATAAATAATAAAAATATGAGCATTTCAACCATTTATTAATTAAATCATAGTTTATATAAATTTATATATTATTGGAATTAGGGTATGACCCGAATTCCTTATTTGAAGTATTGAAGAATTCTAATTGAAGTACACGTCAAGGAGAATTCAGCTTGAAATGTTATTGAAATCCTATATCAAGATGAAGTTCTATTTAGGGAGGTAGAAATTGGTATTGGATTTGAAGAAGAGTTTGGAATGGAAAAAATAATTAAAAAAAAAAAATTTGGCCGAGACCTAGCGCCCTAGCGCTATGGTCGAGGCCCCCAGGCACTAGCCCCAGCGCCTGAGCGCTGCCTATCCTGTTCGAGTTTTTTTTTTGCGTTTTTCATTCATATTTCGTTTTGGACTCGATTTTTTTGTATTATAGTTCATCAACAACTCTATTAAGAGAGTTTGGACGTCATCTACATGTTCCATATAAATACTAAACTCTTCTATACAATTTTATAAAATGTGAGAAAATATATTACTAGAATTATATGATTCATTGTAATTTTCTCTCTTATTCATTATTCTTAAGTCAATAAAATCTCTTAATTTCTCTGTCATATTCTTGTCTTCTTTTATTATTTTGCTTTTGTTCACATACTTCATTATTTGTCATATAACTTCAACATTCCAATCCGATAATTTGTTTCACAACATATATAAAGTGTGAAAATTATAACTGACATAAATTCAGATAAATTATGCTTTAAAATGTATTTTCGGAAACATATTAGAATTGAACTAGGACAAATCTAGTCTTGTCCCTTTTATCCTATTGGTTCCATTTTGACAATTTTCAATGGACAATGATAATTATTCAATTCTCAAAAGATATTCTGAACAAATCACTTCATGCTCGTCTTTAATTTATTTATTTATTTATTTTTATTTTTTTGATTGAAAACGGTAGATTCTTATTACCATTGTTAGGTGACAATGTGGTCCAAGGAATCTGAATGATAGATACGGATATTATTTTTAATTTTAACACATCATGCACAGAAAGAAAAGGGCAATTTTTAGTCTGACACTTTTTAAAAATCAAGATCAGAAAATTATTTAATTATTTTGTTCACATTATCATATATATGTTGAAACTTAAAAACGATAGAACAAATCTTTGTATTTTTTGGAGGAGATTGTGGTTGTAATTTATATAGATTTTTGTTGACTTGACAAATTGAGAGATCTTAGTGGACTATTGTTTGCTATGCCCCGTTGAATAGTATATTATCGAGTTGAAATGAAAGAGGCGTGGTGGGGGGGCCAATCAAGAGGGACACACGAAAGTATTTGGTGGGGGCGGGGGAGTGGAATGGGCTCGAGGGATAGATAGCAAATTAAATAGGTGTTAGTAACGTAAGATACATGACAAATCGTAAGTAATTTGAAAAATAGCAGTCAACTAAAAAACCTTCTAAAAATGGCGTATGAATAGATCGTGGTGTTGCACTTTTGAAAATATTGTTTAAGAATTTCAACTACTTGAAGCAAATACTGATTGAAAATATCGTAGTGACATAAAAACAACATTTTCTATTCGGTGAGATCTAATTGGTGATGACAATGGGGTGAATTTGGGCACCGCGGGGCGTAGAATTTCCTTGTCAAATTGTCATCCCTAGAACTAACTTGCTTTGAACTTGAAATTTTTGGGGACTTCAAAAAACAATAAATTTATAAGGAATGAGGGATCCACGTACAAATTTCTCTATTAGGAAATGACTTGTAATTCCACTCACGCCCTTAATGTTTTTTAATGCCTAAAAAATAAAAATAAAAATCAATTCGTACGGGAGCTGTACAACTTTTTAAGGCATTGATTAATTATTCCAACTGTATATTTAATCCACTTATTATAATGTAATTATGCAAGTGCATTTTTCTTAAAGAAATAACAAAAGATTCCTTGCCTATTTTTTTCTGCTAAGACATGGTACAACATTTTTCAGGTAGTAGAATTTTTTTTTTCTCCTCTTTTTCGATTATTTATTTATTTGTTTATTTTTTCATTCTTTTGGGATTTGATGTTTATTATTCAAAAGATAAAAAAGAGTTTCAAAAAAGACAGTATTTTTGTTATATTGATTTATTTTTTAGACGTCCTTTTTAAAGTCAAACCCCTCATCCATTCTATAATTTTTGCTTAAAAAGGCCATATTTTTTTTTTATAAATTTTTAAAAAATAAAGTTTTTTTTTTTTTTTTTGTACTTCGTTCATCCCAAAAAGATAGGCTTGCTTGCATTTACACGCATGTTGATTAAGAAAATGAAATAATATAGTTGAAAATATAAATTATATTTACATTTTTCTATTATATCATTACATTAGAATTCACTTAAATAAAAATAATTCATATTTGATGATATCATCATAACAATGTATATTAAATACGGACATATTATAAAACTAAAAAAATAATTTTACTCACAATAAGAAATTGATCTATAATTTGGGACATACGAAAAATGAAAGCAAATATGCTTTTATTAAACGGATAAAGTATATTTTTGGAAAATTGGGGCAACCAGTCCGTAACATATGGACTATGTGCAATTTCGGTCCCCAAATGTTTTTTGTTCCTGGTACGGACATTCTCAATTTAAGGGTTTTGGGCAAAAATGGTCAATTTGTTTTGGGTAAATAACACAAAACATCCTTACCTTTCAATGTCATTGTGCAAAACGTCCTTACCTTTCATTTTTTGACATTTTTACCCCTACCTTCCACTTTTCATTGCGCAAAAGGTCATTTTTATCAATTTTTTCAATAAAAGACGATTTTACCCTCCTATTCAAATAAAACAAAAAGAAAAAGATGAATAACCAACTGCAACTATAGTCATTAAGTTT
>CAIGRP010013742.1:0-15904 GCA_903798385.1 Fraxinus cuspidata
AGCAACTTCTCATCCAATATTTCTATAAAGACCTTCTACCCACTGATAGGAGTATAATTGATGCTGCTAGTGCAGGAGCTTTGGTAGATAAAACTCCCGAGGGCGTAAGGACCTTAATTGCAAACATGGCAGCCAACTCTCAACAATTTGGCACTAGACTCAACCTTCCTTCTAACCATGTTAATGAGGTAAATATCTCATCCATTGAATAACAAATTGCAAGTCTAACTTCTCTTGTTCGTCAAATAGTTGTAGGTAATATGCAGACATCAAAGGCTTGTGGGATTTGTTCAGTAGTAGGACATCCAACAGACATGTGTCCAACTCTTCAAGAGAACCCATTGAACAAGTTAATGCAACAGGTAGCTTTTCTGGACAACTGCAAAGGAACTATAATCCCTATTCAAACACATATAACCAGGGATGGAGGGATCATCATAATCTTAGCTATAGGAATCTACAAGTAAATCAACCTACAACTCAAAATCGCCCCAAGTTTCCAGCAATATAAGCAGCCATACCCTCATAGACAACTACCGAGCTAAACTTCCAAGTCAGGTATGTCGTTGGAAGATATTTTTAAGTCCCTTGCCACTAATAATTTGCAATTCCAACAGGACACAAAACAATTCCAACAAGAGGTTGGGCCAGTATTCAAAGTTTGGACAATCAGATGGGCTAGATGGCAACTGCAATTAGTCAGCTAGAAGTGCAAAGTTTGGGAAAATTACCTTCTCAAAAAATAGTGAATCCAAGAGAAAATGTAGGCGCAATCATCCTGAGAAGTGGTAAAGAAGTTGATTTCAGTAAAGGCAAACCCTACATCATTGGAGCAAGAAAAATTTAAAAATGTCGTTGCAGACACAAATGTTCCAAATGACAATGACGTACTAAAGTGTAAGTTTTTACCTCTTTCTAATTATAAACCAGTACCCCCATTTTCCTCAAGCTTTAGCAAAATCTAGGAAATATGATCAAAATCAAGATCTATAAGAAACTTTTCCTAGATGTGAGGTAAATATTCCACTATTAAAAAAATACCTAGTTATGCTAAATTTTTGAAAGAATTGTGCACAATTAAGAGGAAACAGAAACTTAAAGGATGTGAGAAGGTAAGAGTTGAGGAGAATGTCTCTGCAGTTATTCAAAGAAAACTCAATGCAAAGTGCAAAGATCCAGGTATGTTTACAATCCTTTGTACGATAGGTGACACTAGATTCGAGAAGGCCATGTTAGATTTAGGAGCTTCTATTAATTTTATACCATATTCTATATATGCTTCGTTGAAACTTGGACCTTTGAATAAAACTTGTGTTGTGATTCAATTGGCTGATAGTTCTAATACCTATCCTAAGTGTGTAGTTGAGGATGTCCTTGTGCAAGTTAATGATTTGGTTTTTCCCGTAGATGCTATATGTTTGATATGAAAAATAGTGATCAAACTACCCCTATTTTGTTAGGAAGACCATTCTTAAAGACATCCAAAACTAAGATAGATGTTCATAGTGGCACACTTACTATGGAATTTGATGGTGAAATTATTAAATTTAATATTTATGATGTCATGAAATATCCTCAAGATGGTAATCATGTTGATGTGATTGATTATTTAGCACAGGAAGAACTTGATGGAAAAGATAGATTAAAAGTTGTAATTAGTAAGCATCTTGAGAAAGAGAATGAGGATTTAACCTTAAGTACTAAATTAAGGGAAATAGATGCAGTGTTGAATGATTTACCCTGGTTACAGCAGCTAGGTAACGTTCTTTATATTGTGTTACCAGTTTCTAACAAGAGACTTGTACCCTTTGTTTTGCAGGCTCACTCCAGATTTGAAGCCTCTCCTAGCCACCTCAAGTACGTGTTCCTTGGAGACGGAGGAAGGTTACCAGTGATCATCTCCAGTAAACTTAGTGCATCGCAAGAAGAAAAGCTTGTGCAAGTCCTCAAGGAACATAAAACAGCGACAATTGTGAATATTAAAGGAATTAGCCCATCTACATATATGCATTATATCTTACTTGAAGAGGGAGCAAAACCTTCCCGTTAACCACAAAGAAGATTGAACCCACTTGTGATGGATGTAATGAAGAAAGAGATCCTCAAACTTCTTGAATTTTGAGTGATTTATCCTATTTTGGATAGCATTTGGGTTAGCCCGGTTCAAGTGGTCCCTAAAAAGACTGGAATAACTGTTGTGAAAAATCAAAATGATGAGTTAGTTCTTACCCGTGTTCAGAATGGGTGGTGGGTTTGTATAGATTATAGAAAATTAAATGCTGTGACCCACAAGGACCACTTTCCTTTACCTTTTATCGATCAAAAGCTTGAAATGTTAGCTGGTCATTATTACTATCATTTCCTTGATGGTTACTCGGGTTGTTTTCAAATTGCAATTGCTCCGGAAGATCAAGAAAAGACAACTTTTACATGACCATTCGGGACTTTTGCATATCGTCACGTGCGTTTTGGACTTTGCAACATTCTACCTTCTTTCCAAAGGTGTATGGTTAGTATATTTTCAAATTATATTGAGCATATCATAGAGGTCTTCATGAATGATTTCACAATTTATGGAGACTCCTTTGATAATTGTTTGCATAACCTTACACTTGTTCTTGAAAGAAGCATAGAAACTAAAATTGTGTTAAATTCTGAAAAATGTCACTTTATGGTTGAACAATGTATAGTTTTGGGTCATGTAGTTTCATCTAGGGGGATTAAGGTTGATAAAGCTAAAATTGATATTATTCAATCTTTACTTTATCCCACTGGTCTGCGGGAAGTTTGTTCTTTTCTTGGACATGTAAGTTTCTACCGTAGATTCTTCAAAGACTTCTCCAAAATAGCACTATCCCTATGCAAGTTGCTACAAAAGGATGTGGCTTTTGAGTTTGATAAAGCATGTAAAAAGTTGTTTGATAAGCTGACAAACACCTTTACCATGCCATTTATTATGCTTCCAGAATTTTGATTGATGCCTATAGAAATTATTCTACAATTGAAAAAGAACTTTAGCTGTTCCTTTTTCTTTAGAGAAATTTTGATCTTGTTTGCTTCATACTAAGGTTATTGTTTACTCTGATCATGCAGATCTTCATTATTTGATGTCAAAGAAAGAGGCAAAACCAAGATTAAAAAGATGGATACTTCACTTGAGTGAATTTTATTTGGAAATTGAACACAAACGATGAACATAAAATCGCGTAGCAGATCATTTGAGTCGTTTAGTTCATGTGAAGGATGAACTTTATTCGCAGGAAACATTCCCTGATGAGCATTTGCTCTCTACGAGTGTGACACTACCTTGGTATGTGAATATTGTAAATTATTTGGTTACTAATATGTTACTTCCTGGTTTGTCTAGTGCTCAAAGAAATAATGTTAAGAGTGATGCTAAATACTATGTATGGGATGACACATACTTATGGAAACATTGTGTAGATTATGTGATAAGAAGGTGTGTTCCTGAAACTGAGATTATTTCTATTATCACCTTTTGTCATTCTTATGCTTGTGGGGATCACTTTGAAACTAAGAGGAGGGCGAGAAAAGTGAATGTGGTTTCTATTGGTCGTCTTTATTCCAAGATTTATATTCTTTTTGTAAGTCATGCGAACATTGTCAAATGACATGTAATATATCCCAAAGGAATGAAAACCCATACTATACTGTGAAATTTTTTATGTTTGGGGCATCGATTTCATGTCAGTTATGTTTACATTTTGCTTGTTGTTGATTATATTTCAAAATGGGTGAACGCTAAGACCACAGGACTGATGATTCTAAAGTTGTTGCAAATTTTGTCAAGTCTAGCATATTCTCCAGGTTTGGAATCCCAAGAGCTCTAATATGTAATCGAGGCACTTACTGTTGCAATCAAACTGTGGAAACTTTGCAGATAAAGTACCATGTGATCTATAAGGTGTCGACTGCCTATCATCTGCAAACTAGTGGGCAAGCGAAAGTGTCAAACCGAGAGATCAAGTCTATCCTTGAAAAGACGTCAATTCAAGTAGAAAAGATTGAAGTTTGCACTTAGATGATGCCTTGCGGGCATATAGGACTACATACAAAGCGCCTATTGGTATGTCACCTTATCGGTTGATGTTTGGGAAAGCATGCCACCTTCCAGTTGAGTTAAAACATAAGGCTTATTGGGCCATCAAGAGTTTTAACATGAAGATGAATGAAAGTAGAGAACATAGAAAGTTGCAACCACAAAACTTAGAGGAAATTCGCAATTACGCCTATGAGAGTGCGAGGATTTACAAGGAAAAGATTAAGGATTTTCATGACAAGATGATCTCTAGGAAGGAGTTTAAAGTTGGTCAAAAAGTCCTTCCATACCATTCACGACTTCGTTTTCTCCGGGTAAGTTGTGATCTCGTTGGACTGAACCGTTTGTTGTTACTAATGTTTTTCCTCATTGTGCAGTTGAAATTCAAAGTTCAGCAAATTCAAAAGTGTTGAAGGTTAATGGCCATAAGCTCAAACCTTTCTACGAAGGTCTCTAAGTAGAAAATGTGACAACATTGGACCTTGAGGATCCAATTTATACTGGTTGAAGAAGGAAGCATTGAGTCGAGTCAATGACAATAAACAAAAGCGCTGCTTAGGAGACAACCCAAGGGGAGTTCGTTTCTTTATCTTTTTATTTTTGCATTTATATTGTGGTTATTTTTGTCATTTTCTTTCCATTTCACCTTACATTGAGGACAATGTAAGTTTTAAGTGTGGGGAGGGGATTTAGATTTAGGTTGTGTTTGAGTTGTTTTCATATTAATGTGAGTTTAAATTTTGAAAAAAAAATAAGAATAAAAATAAAATTTGGAAAAAGGTGGTGGTTTTTAAACATTTTTGGTTGTGTATGCTATTTTTTAGATTCAATTAAACTTTTGAAGAACTCATAACATGATTGAATAATTAATATCCCAACTTAGAGTTAATTGGTCTAGTTATTATCTTTGAGGATGGTAATAACCGAAGTTTGTAGACAAAAGCCGGTGAGATTTTGAGCCTTTAGACTAACACATCCATTCAGTCTCACTATAATCTTTCATAAGTGATATTCTTCCATCAATTGTTTCTCTAGAACTTGCCTTGATTCTCTTCAAAATCATATTGATACATGCATGCATGAATATGATTAAGGTCATCTTTGTTATATAAGTTAGCTACCTGAGCCAAATAGCCTACCTTGTATTTAATTTTTACTTATGTTAAACCCCTTTGAGCATGATTGCCTTTTCGTTTTTGTAAAGCCATGTTACAAGCTTTAACCCAGAAAAACAATGTATTTACCCAAGTTATAGAGCTATCGGAGTATTATTCATCATTAGGATATGTATTGGTGTGCAAGAAATAAGTGTAGGGGTGTATGGAGTTATGGTAGGGCTATGACTGGTGAATTGGAATATGATTTTCATTCTCAATTCACAAGTTTCATTTTGCTATAATAAGAAAATGTTAGAAGAAAAACAAATATGGTTGAGGAAAAAAAAGAAGAAAAGAATGTGTAGAGGAAATGACTTTAATGTTACAAACTTGTTCATAATTCCTCCTAAAATGCTAAGAAATGGATTTAATTATGCTGGATAGACGTAAATTGAAGGAACTGCTGAGTGGAGTGATGTGATTCATATGTCTTATACATTTAAGCTTGAATTGATTCATGTTTGCTCCACTAGTTTCGACGGCTTTTGAGCTACATTCCCAAATATTTCCCACCTTGACTATATGCCCCGTTACAACATTCGAAAAGTCCTTATGATTTGTGTTATGCATGTCGTTTTATTGGTGGAGAATGAGAAGATATACAAGCATATGGTAGATCGTCTCCATTGGAAAGAATTTGCGCGAAACACATACCCTTCAAACACATGAGAGTCGTGTGCTTATTTCCGTGAGGGTCTACGTATTTGGTATACTCTATCTTCATATGAAAATGCTCGCTAATTAATTATAAATTGTGTGAGAATGTTTGTTCATGATATATTATGTATTTTAAAGAGTTTGGTTGTTCCATGTTTATGACGTTACAACCTTGGTGTTTTTGAGAAAAGTAAAAATTGAGTTTTGTTGGAGAACGAGCAATAGCCAAGTGTGGGAGAATTTGATGAGAATGTAAAATAATATATTTTTCATCACTTTATCTTATACTTTTATGATTAATTAATGCCTAAATGTACTCAGTATTCTTATATTTTGATTTATGTTGCAATTGAATGAATAAGGTGAAATTTAGAAGAAACAAGTGAAAAGGACTACAATGGAATAAATACAAAGTTCTGGGACTGAAATCCAAATATTTAAAAGTTACGTTGAGCCTCACGATGAAGATTTGAGAGTGTTAGACATCAATTAGATGAGAAAAGAATCCAAATGGATGAAATATAGTCAAAGTACTATCACATATCAACTCCCAGCCGAAAAAGTAATACTTTGGATTTTCAGTCTCAGTTTGAAACCCATTTTTGGCATAGGAAATGCTCGGATTGGAAATTTTGTATTCCTGGACGATTTCTAACCCTTTGAGTTAGCTTTCCAGCGTATCTTGAATCTCCTCAATCGAATATTGTGAGAGAAATATATGACCAAAATAGTGAAAGCTATCTGGTCGAAGTAGATAAAGCTATGCGGTTGCATAGCTTTAAAACAATGTGGTCGCATATGTTATTTCATGGAATTTCAGGGCCAAGTCCAAATCAACTATACCGTTGCATCCACTTCTACTATGCGGTCGCATATCGTATAGAGCATTTTCGGTGTACGAAATCTGGTTTCCGAGTTTGACTCAAACACTTATTGAAACATATTTCAAAACGTTTTTTAAACCCTAAAACCGTCCAAAAAAGATAGAGACGCCCCCAATTCCCCTTTTTCTCTCTTTTGCTCTTAGAATTCTTCATGAGTAGCTAAACTTTTGTACTTGGTTGAAGGAAATTGAAGCCTCGAAACCAATCCAACTATGAGATCTAAATTATTTTCATTATTTAATTCAATTTTTGAGTATTGAATGTTCTTCTGCACTTATTTTTATGATTGTTGCGTTTAATTGCTAAGAGGCCTAATAGTTTATTTTTTGTTGCAATCTATCGTTAAGTTAAATACCAAATCAGTAATTGTTTGATCTCTTTAATTTATGAAGTAACTAGGATTTAAATATTTGCTGCATTAGAAATTATTAAATATTGGGAAGAACGTTTGACTGAATTAAATACAACCGTGTGTGATTGTTTACATAGCATAAAATTATAATACTCAATTTTAGTGGGATCGTCCCTTGCTTCCACTACTACATTTATTTTTAGAAATTAAGATATTTTTTTTGGGTGGCTCGGACAGCACTCCACTTGGGTCACAATCGAAGACGTTAGACACAGGGATACCACGGAGTCTGACTATTTTTAACATATAGATATTTATATCCATTTGAGGAGGAGTAGTTACGAAGTTAGATATTTTATCCATTTCCATTCGGGTATTGTAAGGGTTGCAGAAGTCTAGCGGGCATTTGGTGTTCAACTTTTACCTATTGACATACTAAACAATTTTTAACATATCCAGCAATCTCCGTCTTCATTCCGGGCGACCAATAGAGGGTCTTTATTTCCTGGTACATTTTTATTGTGCTTGGGTATACCGAATAAAGTGTATTATGAGCTTCCGCCATAAGTTCCTAGGGAATTTCTGATTCTTTTGGTACATATAACCTTCCTTTGTAGGTCAAGATGCCTTCAGTTGAGAACTCGCACTCGGTAGATTTTCCCTTCCTTCGATTTTCTTTGGTCTTGGGGTAATTTCTGTAACTTTTCTATTGTTGTACAATCCGCTCTATCAGAGTTGTCTGTACCGTTAAAGTTGCAAGCTACAAGTTTCCTGGAGGTAGTATTTCTAAGTTGAATTTCTGTAAATCCACCTTCAGTTTTGCAGGTTTTGTTTCTACCTTCCGACTTAAAGCGTCTACGACCGTGTTAACTTTTCCTGGATGGTAATTGATGACACAATCATAGTATTTGACCAGCTCCAACCATCATCTTTGTCGCATATTAAGTTCCTTCTGTGTTGAGAAATATTATAAGCTCTTGTGGTTGGTGAAGATTTCACATTTTTCGCTATAGAGATAGTGCCTCCAGATTTTAAGGGCAAAAACTATTGCTGCTAGTTCAATGTTGGGTAGTTCTTTTTGTACGACTCTAGTTGATGTGAGGCATAATCAATAACCTTTCCATATTGATAAGTACATAGCCAATTCCATTTTTTGATGCGTTGCTAAATCACGAATCCTCCGGTATTGGAGGGAATCTTAAGGATTGGTACTGAAGTTAATTTTTTCTTCAACTCTTGAAAGCCTCTTTCACATTCGTCAGTCCTTATGAATTGGACATTTTTCTTCGTTAGTTGGGTAAGTGGCATTGCTATCTTTGAAAATCCTTCGATGAAATGCCGATAATATCCTGCCATTCAAAGGAAACTCCGTATTTCGGCTACATTGGTTGGTCGTGTACAGGTCGTCACAGCTTCCATTTTGTTTGGATCTATAGACACTCCTTTCATTGCAATGTGTCCTAAACAGTTCACTTTGTCTAGCCAAAATTCACAATTAGAGAATTTTGCGTACAATGTTTCTTCCTTCCATTTTGGAGGACCATCATCAAATGTTTTTCATACTCTTTTTTGGTTTTGGAGTACATTAAGATATCTTCTATAAATATGATGACGAATTTGTCTAGATACTCTTGAAATACTCGATTCATCAAGTCCATGAATGTCGCAGGGGCATTGGTTAGACCAAACATCATTACCAGAAATTTGTAATGACCATATCTGGTGTTAAAAGCAGTTATGGGTATATCTTCCTTCCTGATCTTCAATTGATGATATCCCGATCTTAGGTCGATTTTTCAAAACACTACTGCTCCTTGAAGCTGATCAAAGAGATCATCGATCCTTGGTGAAGGATATTTGTTCTTGATGGTCACTTTGTTGAGTTCTCAATACTCTATGCATAATCTCATGGATCCGTCATTTTCCTTGACAAACAAGACTGGAGCTTCCCAAGGGAAGAAACTAGGCTGAATAAAGCCTTTCTCAAGCATATCTTGTAATTGTGATTTTAACTCCTTCAATTTAGTTGGAGTCATGTGATATAGAGATTTGGCAATTGGCATCATTCCTGGGGGCCAACTCAATTGTGAATTTTATTTCCCTATTAGGAAGAAATCATTTTAGTTCATCAGGAAAAACCTCATAAAAATCTTTTATCGCTAGAAGATCTTTTACCGAGGGTGTTACTTCAATGCATAGCTGATGTAACCTAATGAAATAGGCAATACATCCCTAGTTGAGAAATTGTCTAGCCTTAGCTATCGAAATGATGTAATTGTCGATTTTTCCATAAAATGAGATCGGCTCATTGCCTGGAATCTTGACACTCTTCCTTTTACAGTCAATAAGTACTTGGCGATTGGACAACCAGTCCATTTCAAGAATGAAATCATGATGTTTCAGATCTAAGCGGATCAGATTGACAGGAAGGTTTCGACTACCCAGATAGAGTGGAACATTTAAGACCACTTAGTATGTCTTTTGTGGATCTCCTGATGATATGGTGGCTTTAATATCATCATGAATATGGTTTGGAGATAATGTCATGGTAGATATAAAATGATAATATGCAAAAGAGTGAGTTGTTCCAGAATAGAAGAGGGTGTTGGCAATCTTACCTCCAGCTGGTACTTCTCTAGATATAACGGCATGGTTGTCCGTTCCTTGAGTTGTATTCATGGAGAAAACTCTCGTAGTGGCTGATTGGTTCATTTTATTGATTCTAGCTAGGCACTCTCTTGCCATGTGTTCTTTTTTGTCCACAATAGAAATAGAGTCTAGTGCCCTTGTAACATTCTCCAGTATGTTTCTTTCCATAGTTCGAACACATTTTTCCATTTTTACGATTCAAACTATAATTATTACCATTTTCATTGGAGCTCGATCCGGAATGAAAAAAAATTCTTCTTTTGAAATTGACCTGTCTTGTTCCACCCATTATTGTTCTGAAAATCCCGTTTTCGAAACTCACGATCTCGCATGATCTTCTGTTTGGCCAGCTCTGCATTGAGGGCTCGATCGGCTATAGCAGCGAAAGAAATCTCTTCCATTCTTGCAATATGTACATCTCAACTTAACTCCAGTCGTAGTCTTCTAGGAATCGGTCAATTTTTAGTGCTTTCGTTGTCACCATGTATTGAGTGAATTGGGATAAATCCTCAAATTTCTTAATTTATTCTTCTATGTTTATCAATCCTTGTCAAAGGTGATTGATTCTCCCATCTATGTTTATTTCGAAATAATTCACAAACTCCATCATAGTCGCGTTCCAGAAATTGGTCGGTATCCCACTATTGTCTAACACTTCCACGTAGTATCAAAAGTTAATCATAGATCTTATTCGAAAGCTCTTCTTGAATCATGAATTATGGGCTTAAAAATAAATTTATTTTCTTACTCGTGTTATGTATAAGTTATAACGATTTTAGAAAAATGGTAGAATATGAACACTTTTTCCCATAAACTATTCTCTATTTTATTTTCTACACGTAACAACTTAATCCACTATGATTCTTTTTATGCATGTGGACAACATCATCTTTATTTTTAGGTAGTCAAATATAATTTTTATAAATAATGCATTCAGATATCACACGTTTGTTGAATTCTATATAATTTTCAGTAGTCATGAATAATGTTGGCAGAGATTTAATATTCATATTCACAAGAATTTTATTAGAGATTCTTTCTCTCTCTCCCTTCATTTCTAAATAAATGGAGAGAATTCATTTGTTCTTTCTTATACATTTCACTCATCCATACTCTTATTTCTTTGAAGTCAGCAGAAAATTCTTGCTTTTATTAGATTCATCCTCTTTATAATATTTCCTCTTACAATGCCTCATCGTAGAGCAAAAAAGAATAACCTCGAAGCTTCTGCTCATGTGGCTTTAGAAGACACCCTTTATTTACAAAATTTTTCAACTGAACATCATTTTCGGAGATTTGAGAACTTTACAAATTTAGCTGTTGATCCTGGTGAAGTTATAAATTTGGCTTTTGCATATTTTGAAAACTTTGGAAGGGTTTTTTGAGTTTAAATCGGGTATATATCCTCATCGTGTTTGCCTTCTTAACTTTGTGGGAGTTGTGACATTTTTGTAATCACATAATTATTGTTTTTTTGTTAAGCATTTAGTTACACATTTTTAATTTAAAGTCTAGCTATGAAATGATGTAAAGTTAGACAAATTAAGTGTAATATACAAGTTAGTATGGTATGTGTAAGAGTAGTATAGTAATTGATAGAATAGTTGGTAGATAATAACTTTGACTTTTGTATCAATGTTTGGCTATATAGAGCCAAGATATAATAAAAACTAAGAAGGTAATGTTGAATGAAAATGATGAATGATGTTATAATCTTCATTCCTTCTCATCTGTCAGTTTTTCATAAACCAGCAGAGTATATGTTGCTTTGTTCATATCCGGTTACTTCATAATCGGTATATGATATTAATGTTTTTGTTCCTCCTTCACTTCCTCTCTATCCTTAAAAATATGCTTGATTATAAGAGTTCTAAAAGAGCTTTCGAATCATAAAATTCCAACATGGTCTCAGAGTACAAATGATCTTTGAAAAGGGACCAAGAGTTGTAAAATGAAGAAGAACGGAAGTTGTCAACAACTGATGAAAAACGGAGAAAACCGTTGCAAAATGATGCTGTGAAGGTGAAAAAAAATTCGGTATGCTTGCAAGATTTCAGAGCTGAAAAACTGATCTTGAAGATTAGAGTTGAAAAACTGATCCTTAGATATAAAAAATGGTAAAAAACAACTGATGAAGGAGCTGTAAAAAATCTGAAAAGAAAAAGGTTGAATCCCGAGTGTATTTGAAAAAACAATCAAAACCGGTAAATATTAAGCAAAATCAGTAAAAATATTGCAAATACGGTTAGACTTGTGTGAATCCGGTATGCAATTGAAAAACAGTCAAAACCTGTAAGTTTTAAGCAAAACCGGTAAGAATATTGCAAATACGGTTAGACTTGTGTAAATCTGATATGCAATTGAAAAACAGTCAAAATCGGTAAGTATTAAGCAAAATCGGTAAGCATATTGCAAATACGGTTAGATTTGTGTGAATCCCGTATGCAATTGAAAAATAGTCAAAACCAAAAAGCATTAAGCAAAATCAGTAAGAATATTGCAAATACCGTTAAGTTAGTGTAAATACGGTAAGTTCAGTGTTTTATTACAAAATCAATAAGCTCCTTGTCAATTCGATAAGCTCTTACAAACCAGTAAGATCAGTGTAAATCCGGTAACTTCAAAAAATCGATAAGCTTGTATTAAATCCGGTAAGTGTGTGCAATATCAGTAAGATTAGTGTAAATCCGGTATTCTCAAAATCTCAACAGCAGCCTCATTAAAACAACGAAAAATCAAAAGAAATGATGCAAATTGAAGGTTTCTTTGTATGTGATTGATACTAGGCTAAAAGAGTTGACAACTACAATAAAGAGTTCCAACCAAGAGAGCCAGATCAAATGGAAAACAAAGAATTTCAAGCTTGTAGTCACAAAAAAGAAAGGACAGCCTGAAATCTAAAGAAAAAGTTTTTAATGGTTCCAACAAAATGTCAAGGAAGAGTGTTGGAGTTGTGACATTTTTATTGTCACACAATTATTGTTTTTTGGTTAAGCATTTAGTTACACATTTTTATTTTAAAGTCTAGCTATGAAATGATGTAAAGTTAGACAAATTAAGTGTAATATACAAGTTAGTATGGTATGTGTAAGAGTAGTATGGTAGTTGATAGAATAGTTGGTAGATAATATCTTTTACTTTTGTATCAATGTTTGACTATATATAGAGCCAAAATGTAATGAAAACTAAGAAGGTAATGTTGAATGAAAATGATGAATGATGTTATAGTCTTCATTCATTCTCCTCTGTTAGTTTTTCATAAACCAGCTGAGTATATGTTACTTTGTTCATATCTGATTACTTCATAACTGATATATGATATTAATGTTTTTGTTCCTCCTTCACTTCCTCTCTATCCTTAAAAATATGCTTGGATTATAAGAGCTCTAAAAGAGCTTTAGAATCATAAAATTCCAACAAACTCGAATGCTAAACTTATCCCAAATTTGGACGAAAATTATTACTCGCCACAGCATCGTATTAAGACGGTTTTAAATAAAGCCAATATAAGTTTTCATACAAATGCAGGGAATACTGTACTAGATTATAGCATTTAATAGTAGTTAAGGTAATATATCCCTGTACTAGTCATTTCAGTACCATATAAGACGAGGATTTGTGTACTATGTGGCGTATAATCAAAAGGGATCTAACAAACTTGTGCCATATAATTATGAAAAATATAATACGTGGCATCATGTTCTTTTTTATGGTATGGCTATGAATCATAATCTTGATGTGCTGCTTTTGGATTTAGGGATTTCCCTCACTCCTCCCCCTCCAGGTAGAACCTATCTTGGTCTATCAAACTTGGGCAAAGCGAGTTATATGGTAACAGGAGGAGCCATTATTCGGAAAAAATTGAAGGAGGGAGGTTCGAGTTCTGTACTAGAAAGTTCCAATTCGGAGGTTTCCTTAGTTAAGTGGGATGAATTGCTTGCCCAAGTTAACTGGTTGGAGGCTGAGCAAACGAATACTAATGCCCTGCTTATTCAAATTATTCAGAATCATAAGTAGCTAAATGGACAAGATAGTATGATACTCGTTTTAACCCTGTCATTGATGTAATATTTATTTTGATGTACTAAAATTTTTCCTTTTTTACAATGTGTGTTTAACTAAGTTTGTGATATTTTATATTGATATGGACTCTCATACTAATATATTAACAATTAATAAATAAACAAACGAGAACTTACTCGAGGTAGGCACCTTCTCCTGGATCATCTTGAGTATGTCGGTAATGAGGATCCCATGAAATTTCCAAAATGATGGTAGTCCAACTATTAAACATTAACTTCCAAAGTCTATTACATGTTATCGTCAATATTATTGACTACATTTAGTTAAAAATGAAAATAATGATAATATTCATTGCACTCGTAATCTGTATAAATACTCTTTAATAATAGTGTACGTGAGTCGCATGCTTCAATTTGTATCATACTCATCTTCCAAGTAAACTTTCCTGGTGAAATTATTCAATAGGACCATATGTTACAAATGGTAACACAACGTACTTCGAATTGATCGAGATGAATGGTCCAACTCTCAATCCTTGTCGTTAAATATTCGCGCTCCATTTCTTAAAATTGTTAGAAAAAGTGTAAATACTAATTGATTGAGTGAAGGTATATTTATGTGATATATTTTTGCTATGAATTTATTTTAGTCTGTCATTTCTATCAGTACGACATAAACCATGATTATTCATTCTCAAGCATATCATCATAATTGTTCATCATTCATGAACTTCTTTCATTGATACGGATCATTCAATAACTTATAACATGATCGTGAGTGTGTGGTCCTTATCATGTCATTTAATTGGCATGCCAACAGCCCGTTATTTATTCTTTATAATACATTTACTATAAAAGAAAGGCATACTCAAGTTCTTTAAATATACATAATATGAACATAATTTCATTTTGAATAAATTTGAGTAAGAGATTCATGGAAATATAGATATTTATGAAAAAATAACAACATTAAAACCTTCAACGAAAGAAATATTTTTGTGAAATTCGTTCATAAAATTTAACTCCACTCACCTGATATTCATGTAATTTGGATAGTTGTAAATTTGAAATATTTTATTCATAATTTAGATTTTACCCAAAATAAATAAATGAAAAGAAAGAGAAAAAGAGACAATATACGCGATATGCACTTGGTATACTTGGTGCATACCCAGCAATATTTATCCTTATTTATGATTATTTACCTTAATTTACGTAGACCTCTGATTCTGACTTCTGTTTATAATTCTAAACGTGAAATAACTATTTACCCCTAAACCCTTGGTATATTTAAATTACCAATTCGAGAAATTCATCCTAAAGTATGTGTCTTAGGCGACCACACGAGTAAATCTGGCAGGTTATGGTAGTGGAATCATCTTCTATGCCCAGCAACAGGAAGTGTGATAATTTAATATTTTGGGTATAATTGTTACAAATATGTCCGCATGGTGAATCTAAATTGAGTAATTTGTGAAGGGACTACACGAGACTTAGTTTAAATAAAGTTTTTGTACACGTATTTTTGTCCCTTTCAATCAATGGAAGGTTAGCCTCTTGTAACCTTATTCATTTATTTCTACATATATACATAACTAATCATTTACTACTATACACACACGTGTATGAATGTATGTATGTATGTATGTTTGTTTGTTTGTTTGTTTGTCTATTTACCCATTAGCAAAAGATATTTATAGATCTGATGATAAAAATAATAATAATTTTAAGGAATATTTAAATTTGTAGCAGTTATATTTTCTCAAAGTTTTACAATGAAAGAATGTAAAAGATGTTGATCTTCAAATTCAAGATTAAATTCCTCAACTTTTTGATGTAATTGATCTTCAATTATTTACTAATATTTGATCTCCTCTATCAAAATATTGCAATTAGCACCTTCTTTNTGTTGATCTTCAAATTCAAGATTAAATTCCTCAACTTTTTGATGTAATTGATCTTCTATTATTTACTAATATTTGATCTCCTCTATCAAAATATTGCAATTAGCACCTTCTTTTTGATGAATTTTATGATATTATTATGTATTTAGAGGTTGGAGAGTTTTTTTCTCATGTTTTGGCCAAGTGTTATATTTATAGAAGTCCAAAAATCAAGTCAAA
>CAIGRP010013743.1:0-12497 GCA_903798385.1 Fraxinus cuspidata
CTCTAAGTTGGGGCTGGACAAGTATTCACACACAATATCCAAAATAAAGCCAAAGATACGCGTAATTCACATAGTCGCACCAGAGATCATAAAGACAGACGTGGAAAATTTTCGAGAGCTTGTACAAAGACTCACAGGTAAACCTACAACGGCACAAGGAAAAGGGAAAAGTACAAAGAAGGGAAATAATAATGTTACCGAGTCAATGAAGAAAGTGGAATCATCAGGAGATGTGCCTGTATCACAGAGTAACAAACACAGAATGAAGAAGGAAATCAGGGAAGAAATGTATTATGGAGGACATAATTCAAATGGGTTTATGAGTTTTCTTGGAGATGTGGATCACAGCTTTATAAATAGTCAAGAGATGAATGAATTTCATCTGCCCCCGTTTAGATCGTCTTCTCAAATGAACTTGTTTGGAGAGATGCATTTTTGCCTGTAGAATGAATATTGATTGTGTATGATCACAGATTTTCTTCCTAGAAACTACAGTTTGATTCCTTCTAGTTTGAAGAAATCGGCCAAGGATTTCGATTTTCTATACGTTCATTCATTCTTTTTCTTTGTTCGAGTGCTTGTGATTAATTTCTTTTTTCATTTTCATTTTCATTTAGATTGTTTAATTTCTTTCCGTGTTCCATAAGAACATTAACTCTTTAAAGGGCTTACAATCTTGTAATTATGTAGATGGGATTGTTGACCCCAAAAATTGTATCAAAGATGTGGCCAACAGATCCCAAAACATCTCACGTCCACGTAAGCCAGATCTCAATACACTTGGATAAGTCGTTNTTAGGTTCGCGGTTATGGTATCCAACGTGCTTATAGAGGACGTCCATCTGTTGACCCCAAAAATTGTATCAAAGATGTGGCCAACAGATCCCAAAACATCTCACGTCCACGTAAGCCAGATCTCAATACACTTGGATAAGTCGTTAATTAAACTGTTAAGACAACTAGGGGAATAATCTGTGGTGTAGGGGGCTTTAAATGTGAGCCTCCAATCGATAGAAGAGGATCGGCTTGGGGGGAAAATATTTAGTAATATGTGTAGCAAGAATGTATGCTTGAGAATTTGAAGTTGCATTACCCTTGAATGGCATTAAGTGTGAGTTTTTATACTTGGGTACAATGAATGGAACCCCTTGGATGATAATGTATGTGACCTCATCCAAACGACTTCCCTTTCTTGTCATATACATCAATCAATTCTAGCCTTAAATGTTAAGACCACTTTTGTATCCATAAAGCCTAGCATGTGCTTTAGATTTGACCACATAGGCGTGCGACGGAGACGGCTGTGGCAATGAGTTGTCTTGTCAATCATCTCACCATGAGATATATTGTGGATCTTGCCACCATCTCTTCATGGTTGGCTCTTACATGTTGCCTCTATTCAGGTGGGATCGGTTCAGTTTAGTTCCCTGGGGAAGGGGTCGTCCCGTGCTTACAACAGGGTCGCCCATGTGCCATGTAGGGGGTGAGGTCTCTCCCATATGCCTATGTGGCTCAATTTGGTATGATTATTTTTAACGATTAACACGGATTGCTCCAAAGCTGGTTAAAGAAGGTTGTACGGATATTTGGACATTTTAAACTGAGCGAAATAAAACATTCGAGTGAAAATCAGCGCCCCGATGCTAGCAATTATAGCATTCTTCATTCTTTTAAGAATTATGTCGAGAGTTTCAGAAGCTCAATCCATTACAATTTTGTTAGGATCGTGCATGTTTTATATGAGTCGTGCATGTTTGATATGAGCGAGAACCCGAAATGGAAGATTTCCTTGTTGATCAACGGTGTTCAAGATATTGTTTGATCTACAATGATAAATTTTGTATTTATTATCAATTTTACATATTCGATTTGTTAAAAAATTAGGGTTATCGTATACTTGCAATTATATGATGGCCTATTTGAATAGCACTAGATAGTATTACAAAAGAAAAAATATATATAATCTCATTTATTTTACGAATCATTCCCCTAAAGATCTTTTTTTTTCTTTTTATCTAATTGAACTGTCAAGACATGCTCAGCGATGCATAGCATACATACCAAGTTTCAGCTGCCAATTAGATGGTGAATTGATATGATCTACTCTTAATGAGCCCTTATTTGGTCCCCCATTATTTCCAAATTCTGTTATGACTAATTTTCTAAGCACCAATACTTAGCATAAGCACCTATTTTACAAAATATGTTATGCTAAGCACTCGGTGATGTCACACTACAATAGGTGGTGAGAAATAATGATTGATTACAAAACTAATTACACCACCTATTATAGTGTGCCACGTCACTTAGTGCTTAGCATAAATGCTAAGAAGATCAATTCCGTATTTTATATATATTATGATGATAAAGTGGTCGAGTAAAGTACGGATTCTTGCAAGAGAGGAGCTATATGTGTGCCTACACACATTCAACAAAAGAAGCAAAGCATTGGTACATGGAATAAACCTACTCATACATGGCATTCATATCGTAGTTTCATATTTATGACAAACAAATCTGCATACAGAACCGAAAAGACATTCTATCAGCATTTTCCAAACGAAAAAATAAATCAGCCCAATTCCACGTTCCATTATGTATCAGTAAAAGATTCAAAATGTAAGAAAACAGCAAGGATTAAGGAGTATCTATGTTTTTACGAAACAAATCTTAACATGCTAAATGAATCTCTCTGAGTATGTGGGTAAGCATCACCTATTACCTAAGAGAATCGTATAAATTCAAGTAGCACAACAAAACCGGTATCAATGACTGTTCAAAAGTACCATTACATGCATAGCTAATAAATGGATGAGTTCTTGTTTCTCACTACTATCAGCTTTCTTATGTACAAACTCAAAAGTTCTAGAAGTATGACCTCATTCCTTTGCTATTCCTTATTTTCTTCCCATTTACCCTTTTCTGCCTCTTTTGTATTCTTCAAATTAGATCAAGAGAATGTGAGATCAATAGATAGTTATAGTGCCTGTGTATGACGTTTTTCTTAAAAGTTTTATAACTTTTAACTTCAACTTTAATTCACAACTTTTATCAACTTTCAACCACGTATTACATCAACTTTCATCAAAACTTTTGTCAAACAACCCCTTAGGCATGACCAAGTAATATGTTCAACACCTGAAAGAGAAAGACAGAGAAACATCATCAGTCCAAAACAATTACTGAAGTAACCAGTATGAATGAAGAAATATGAACCACAACAGATGTGAAAGTGAGAAACACATCCAGGTGTAAACAGTATAACCCACCAAATAAAACGCCGGTTTTGAATATTGCAAACACTGAGATGGCTTGTGCAATATCTCAGTACAAATGGCTAGAAAAATAAAGTTCGCATACGAGCAAGAGAAAAGTTTTACACTATCTAAAGAAAGGAAAACATTGTTCAAAGACAATCATGCATTCCTCGTAATGACGCGGTAAACAAATTCAAATTATCGATCATCTTTCTTATACATGTTCCCTCTAGTGACAGCAGATACATGATATACTGCAATTAGTGGTAAATAAATTGGAACTCAACATCGTCTGCTTTAGCTACTGGATGGGTTAATAACTCACATTTGCAACAAGTCCACTTCATCCCTCAACTAATCATTTTAAATCGATCTACCACTCCAAAATGGAGCCATAAATGGAAACAAAGGTGAGCAAGAGACGTCCATATGTCCTAGTCATTTTTTATATTTTTTTTTTGTGTGGGGGTGGGGTTAGCTCCCAATATGTAATTTTCAAATTTTACAAAAGAGAGTACTGTCAACAAACATGCTTCATGCTCGTTAGAAAGACAGGAAGCTGATGATGTCCAGCTGAGCAATTTGTTATTTCGGTACACGTGTGGGTGCCAAATGTTGCTAGCCTTTTTTATCAACATTTGAACATGGAAACACAACTTAAATAGCTAAAATTACAATTTCAAGTGCTGAAGATGCGACAAGTAATGCTATAAAGAGTAGGAATAGCTGGACTATGCTGTCATAAAAACTTACAAAATGCTATTGAACTAAAGATGAGTCTTAGCCACCAATATGTATCATCGGTCTGTTTGGGGTCTTTGCAATGTCAAACATCCCAGCATGAGCAGCTTTCTTCCTTTTCACCTGAAGTTGGAAGTAAATGCCAGAAGTTATAACATGACATTTGACATTATAGAAGACACACAGCACAATAGGGAGGAAACTAAAGAATTCGGTTAACTAAGATAAGAAGCCACTGAAGAGAGAATTGTTATAGTTTTCAACGATCTCAACTCTTTTTAATACGTTAGTTTATGTGACATTTTAGGTGAGGACACCTTTTCCTGATATGCATTACTAATAAAATTTATTTTCCTCTCCAAACAGAAATCACCAAAAGCCAATAAAAAATTGATGTGATGAGGCAAGAAATGTAAGTTACATAGCCCATGTTTGGCCCACATTTTTAGAAACTCATTTTTCCCAACTCTTTTTCAACGACACATTTTCCCAATAAATAATTTTGCACGTGGATATGTAACTTTTCCTTACTTTTTAACCATACAATCTCCTAAAAAATCACTTCACAAAATAGATTCTCAAAAAATCACTACCAAACGGGCATAATCTTTAGCCACACCCATGAACGGGGTGAAAAGAGAGAGGGGAAGGAATCCTCAGCAATTACAAGATAAATGGTGTTTCCTGTCAACGCTAGCTGTCTATGATTGTCAATAGTAGCAGCCTATAATTGCTGTCTATGACAGAACAATCCTTATAAGCTGTATATAGATGTATTTCAATTGTAATTAAGACTATCCAAATATGACCTGGACTGTAATTAGTAGGCGCTTAGATTGAGGAATTCTAAGGAATGTAATTGATGTCATATACTCTCATGTATTTTGAGAAATAGAAATGGAATCTGAGACAATAGCTAATAAATACCGCTGCCCCAATAATCTCCTTGAGTTCATTATCATCAACACCATGACGCAGAGGATCCCTCAAGCTAACCTGAAAGGAATGAACTGAGATAAGACTGATGAAATAATTAGTTCAACTTTAACCTTCACATAGTATATGCTAAAACATTTTACAGGTCTTATGTCACTCAGTATAATGCATGCACAACAATCAGCACCCAACTCTAGATGAAGAGCATTTAAAATTGATCTAGAATAAAATGCACACTAGATTTTAACATAGATGAAACAAATATCAAATACAAATTTCATTGGCCACTCAATCCTATATTCAATTTCTATCACACAAGTGTAATTGCCAGCTACAGAGCAAGATCTGCATTCAAATTATTTGACAGAAGAAATTGCTGCCTCAAAGAACTTTGAGAGGCGCCCAAAGGCCAAAAGCAATAGGTGGGCATTTTCCCAATTTCATACTAATAACCCATTACCAACCTGTTCGTTTCATCTATTGAAGGTTGGTTCCTTTGTCATACTTAAAACAGAATGGGAGCAATATTTGGAATATATGGAGGAAACACAAGAAAAATTAACTCGATATCACAAATTTGAGAAAGATATAGTTAACCAGAAATGGCAGATATACAAGTATCATCTGCTCAATACAGCATAAAAGAAAACTCGAGAATAAACCTGGGGACATTGATTGATGAGGTCAAGCTGTTGAAATATATGATAAATACAAGTAACCTAACAATGCTTGAAACCAAGTATACATTTGGCAACCCACGGGATACAGCATTTTCTGCATTAGGAGATGATAAGACAAGTCCATTTTACAAATTGATTGACTGAAGGCTGTCTACAAAAGAGAGACTAACACGGCATTTATTATCTACAATTCTTTGAGTTATATTAGGGCTATTGTTGGCCTTCACTTCCCAAGTCTAGAAATGGGCAATGCATATTCTGCACTATAGAGCAGCACCATTGCTGTTTCCTTTTCCATCCTTTATTTTCTTCCATTACATGGGAATATCTTTTATGAGAGTGTGGTAAGGGTGTCAATAGTGTCGTGACGAAGACAGAATGCACGGGTTACGGCCTAGATTTCAGGTGTGCTAGACTGTTAGAAAATCTAGAAGGCCCAGCATGACCCACAAGCAGAGCCGCCCTGATTACAGCAACTCTATCTTTATTCTTTAAAATGTTCTTTTTCACATAAGTAGGTATTAAAAGAGGAAATAAAGACAGACATGAAATAGATGACCAACATAATAATATTGATTGTAAAATTTCCTTTTAGTGTACAATTTCGAAAGCACTATTGTATCAATCACAGTTAACCACGCACTATAGTCAAAGTTATAAATAGATCTTGCTTTTAAAGTAATCATCTCATACTTTAGATGTTAAATTGTTCATTATGGAACCAATCTTTGTCTGCTAGTTAGCACTCTTTACATGTCACTTATTTTAAGATCAAAATAGATCTCGTTTTTAAACTAATCATCTCATATTTTAGTAATGTTGTTCGTTACAGACCCAATCTTTGTCCGTTATGTTAGCATTCTTAATTCTGTATCTTGCCAATCAACAATGCACACGGATTTTTCTATAATTTTCAGCGTTGCTCTGCTCATACATTCAAAAAGTTGTTCATCTACAGACCTTATGACAGATTTAAAATTATTGTTGACATCGGAGGTGCTAGTAAACGATGAGCCATGACAAAAAATAATCGTTATAGAATATCTTCATTAAATAATTGTACTTCACAATTATAATCACATCAGATACATTTAAATAACTCAGTAAAAGATAAATTAGGATTTGAGGTAGAGTTGAACCAGTATATTATTATACATTTACGACATGCTATGAATTTCATTAATTTTCATATTTAAGTCAGAAAGGAAGTTATTGAAAATTTAACTCAGATAAAATTCTACACCAAATAAATTACTATGTGAATATATTCCTGCAGCTAATGTAAATATCAGTAGTATATTTTTCTAGTAGTTTTTGAATTTATATTCCAATCTACAATAAATATTAGTAAAATGCTCAAGGAGTGAGCTAGAACAATATAAGAACTAAGATAATATACAACTTGTTTTCCATGATAAAACTTTGTGACAACTTGACTACAATCTTTGCAAGACCCCCTACCATTTCATAAATTAAAGTCCATTAAATTTCTGAGAATTTCAACTAAATGTTGAACAATTTGAAAACTAGTGTGTGTACATTCTACAATTCGTCTAATTCTAATTCTTTTGTTTTTTAATAATCCTATTCAAATCAGTATCATGAGAACACAAATATAATCTACATTACAAACGCACAAACTAAATCATACATAAAAGAAATTATATTATGCTCACCCAATTTCATGTTCATATTTTAATTCATTGCATTGATAACATTTAAACAGTGGGACCTAAGAGTAAATGAATTGGAATAGCTTGCATTTGGATCCATATTATGATAATAAAAAATCTAACCATGCTTATTTTTAAAAGTAAATTTAGGAGAATGAGAATGAAAAACATAACAAATTTAAACAATACTATGTAAAAATATTTTAACTAACATTAATTGAATGTAATACAAGTTAGATGGTGCAATTAAGAGATTGTGTGTGTGAGAAATTTCTAAAATGTACGAGGGTTGGGGATATTTACCAGAAAATTATAAAATTATCAAACAAAGAAAGAAGAGAAAAGAAATTGGAGTTTAAATTTCAAATCACTCTGTGTAAATTATTAGATTTGTTTATTTCATTTTTTCTTAAATTGGTCCACAGAAGCCAACTTACGGGAATGCAGTTCAGGCATAACCCACCGTTATAGACTTGTAGGTAGGCCCCCAACAGGCACGTTCCCACCCAAGCCACCTCGGGCCGGCCATCCCCGGCCTATTCTGACACCAATCCATTGAGGTATATAGACTTCCTTGTTAATTAAAAACATTGACAAAAAAATGCATGGATAGTAAAACATAAGAAAAGGCAACACAAGCTTCAATATAGAGTATGAATGAATTTTCTTAGGTTTTTAGTGTTGACTATTATGTGGACAAAAGAACTAATTTGTAACGTATTGTAAAAGTCAATAACCTAGGGTGCAATTTGTACAAATTCGGTTATGAGGTCTAGGGTTTGAGCATGAAAAGATGAGAAACATGGCGCCGCATTTTCGCTAGCTTCTCGCCCCGTTGGCTCAAACGGTGAAAGTAGATTGTCTTTCGCCCGCCTGTCGTTCGATCGAGCTGTCGACGAGCTCTCGCTTGAGCGACAGTGCATCGCTCGCTTGTCGCCAGCTTCACACTCGAGCAACGGGTCGACCCGAAAAACCCTAATTTGTTTTTTAAAAGTATTTTTTTGGGCCTATTCAACCTAATTACCCTCTCCTATAAATACCCAAGCCTATGCATGAATTGTGTGATGGTTGTTCATTGTGCTTATCTAAACATATTCATATTATTCTTTGAAAATCCAAAAGCCTTTTCATACATTAATTCCATATTTTCTTCTTAAGATCATACAACCACATATTTGGGAAAAACATCAAACCCATTGAATCCGAAACACCACCCACTTCCTATTGGTCATAGGAAGATACTTTCTCCATTAAACTTTAGAGGCTGTTGGAGGTTGAGAGAGGTTGAACTACAAGCGCACAAAAAGCACAAGAACGGGGCGTTCTTGAAATTCCACTTGGAGGAGACAATTGCAGAAGATCGGGAGCTGTTGGGGGTTACAAAAATTAGATCGAGAAGTCTAATGGAGTTAGCTAGACAACATGTTACTGTAAATCTGTATTGCCTATAGTGGAGTTTTTACCCAATTGGGATTTCTCCGTCATCATATCGGTTTTATTATTGCTTTCCTTATTACTACGATAATCTAACATATGATAATTGGACTTGTATGCTTAATTATCTAGAAACAATTAAAAGTGACTCATTGTTTTTGATTAATTCCGCACATAATGACAAAACTAAAAACGGATAAATAACAATCATTCAATAATTTAATAGCCGTTAAATTGATAACCTGTGAACTGTTAAATGGTATTCAGTGCGACACCCAAATTTTTCAAATTTTATGACAAGAAAGTAGGTCAATATATGAAGAATGATGAAACACTTCACCTCTGAGGGTCCAAAAAGGCACACTTTGAAATTTCCGTCAGCTAAGAGTCTCAATCTATTGCAACCAGCACAAAAGTGCTCTGTCATTGATGTGATAAAAGAAACTGTACCCTGGTGGCCATCAATTCTAAAATTCTTGGCTGTCTCTGAGGGATGGTCCCGAATCCTTTGAAGCCCTGTAAACTGTTTTGCCTGTTCAGTAAAATTGAGCCATTCAAGGCCTGCACAAAAGAAAATTATAACGTAAAAGAGTCGATTATGTAGAGTCTACCTTACCACTCTATCCAACATTTCGGAGTACGGTACAAGTTTCTTCACATTCCAGACATTTCCATCAAAAGGCATAAACTCAATAAACCGGACATTGATTGGCTTCTCACGTGTTAACTCGACAAAATCACAAATTTCATCATCATTGAATCCACGCATTACGACACAATTCAACTGAAAAAAGAAAATTCAAAGCATGTATTTGAGTTGTCTAAACACTTTTGACAGTGGAAAGGAAGAAACCAAATAAACTAAATAACTTAAAGAGTGTTGGAGATAAACGACCTCTGTGCCAGTTCGTAAGGCAATTCTATGAATTATTAAATACAAAAAAGTGAAGATGATGATATAAAATATAATAAAACTTACTTTAACGGGATTATATCCTAATTCTATTGCTGCATCAATCGACTTCAGTACCCTTTCATGCCCTTTGCGCCTGGTCATAAATTCAAATTTTGCAGGAACCAGTGTGTCTAAACTTATGTTCAACAAACTAAGCCCACGTTCTTTTAAAGATGAAAGCTTCCTTTCCAAAATAATTCCATTTGTAGTCATGGCCAGGGTCTTCAATCCATTTAAATTTGACAACTGTAAACATATTTCATCAATATCCTTCCTAATGGTTGGCTCTCCACCAGTCAAACGAATTTTGTCTACACCTGAACTTACAAACAAATTTGCTAAACGAACAATCTCATTCGTCGAGAGAAGTTCCTGGCTAGGAGTAAGCTCAGCACCCTCAGCTGGCATACAGTATTGGCATCTTAAATTACAACGTTCTGTTAATGAGATCCTCAAGTAAGTATGTTGCCTCCCGAATGAATCAATTAGCATATCAGAGACAGGATTATCTTTAATTGCATCTTCTGACAACGTTCCACATGAAGTTGAGAACATTTTCGATGTCGATACATTTATGTGGCCACTTATCAAACCTTGAGTGTCCCTGCTTCCAAGCAGAATCTTGGCCTGTTAATTAATCAGGACTATAATTAGTTGATTGCAGATTAATAATTGAAGAAAGTACATAATCAAAGTCAATCAGCAGAGTATCAGCCAATGCATCAAATAGAAAGAAAAAGTTACAGAAATGAAAAAATAAAGGTATGTGATCAAAGGGGAGAAGAGAAAAGTGATCAACTGCTAAACTAACTATTTGCAATTTTTTCGAAGACAGAATAAAAAATAGAAAGAGAAGTACTAACGGAACACAGTCAAATTAAGCCCTGCATTCCCAATGTATGGTTTATAAACTCAATAACTACAATGATTAGAAAATCCCTTCGAGGTCCAATGGCGTTTTAATGTAATGCTTTTGGAGTGGCATACTGACTAGTTAACATAGTGAAAAAACAAATTACTCTTCATACAGAGCAAATGGATTGCCCACAAGAAATAAATTAAAGAATGGTACAACTAATGCATTCCAATTCCCCTTCTTCCCGTGTTTGAAAATGAGTGGAAGAGTGAAAACAATCATCCTAAAGGTTATCATTGAAATCATTTATTTCCCATGTTGTGTCTGTTCATAATTGTAACTATCCACTTGCTTCTGAAGTTTCTATCTTCATCAATAAAAATCGGTTTTTTCTTGAACCCTTTGCTTTTTCAATTTCAATTTCAAAGAAATCATCACGTCCAAGTTTTTCAATCACAGAATACCCACAAATTCAAGTTCAGAATCTATAAAGTAATAAATACATAAAGCAAGCCCATATCATTTTGCATAATCACGTGCGTGCAAGAAGAAAAATTCCCACAAATGTAAATTCAAAATAAAAAACCCAGTTCAAATCGAAGTCGTCGTGCACCTGATTAATCACTTAATTAGTGGATACAGCCCAGTTCATCTCTGAAAAATATATTACAAAATTGGGTGCAAAGCACTTAGTGCTGCATAAACAACATAAAACTATTCTTTTTTTTTTTTTCTATCAAAAAAAGCTAGAAGGTGTACCGAGCTGAAATTTCTGCAACGGCGATGCCATTGGAAAAATTTGGAGATGCAGGGGCGCATGAGGAAAAGCAAATTAATCCCACAAATATTTCTGCTCTTTTTTCCTTCTATGTGAAGTTTGGGATCTCAACGACTGAATAATGGAATGAAGGAGCGTTGGATTAGATTGGATTTCGACCCTTGAATTGAAAAGAGGGATAAAGATGAATTGAAATTGGATCATTCGAACATCTCTTACATAAAATCTTACATAAAAAATGGTAAAACTAACAGATGGCAGTGAGACATAATTTGTAGGCGAAAGTATTGAAAGGGATGGAAAATGGACATTAGCTCGTGCCCTGTCCCAAAGGTCAACCGTTGTTTTTCACGTTTAGTACCCCCAGTCTCATTAAAATTTTAATTTATTTTTCTCTTTTTTACTTTTCAATTATACATATTTTAATAAAATAATATAATTAGTAAATTCAACATACTTTTTTTAACCACATATTCTCCAAAAAATCACTATTCTAAAATACATTCCCCCCTAAAACCCCACTAAAATGGAGCCCAGCTGCCCAAGCGAGGGCTTATATTGCTTTGGGTATGGCCAGTTTGACCATAAACTTTAAATTGTGCTTCTTTAGTCGTTTAATTAAACATTCCGTTTGTTTTTATGGTTCTAGCTAGTGAAAATAGTGAATTCAAAGATGAAATTGTTTGTGTGGCCATTAATTTCGTCTAACTCGGCACCAAAAAAGTTATTCGTGTCTAAACTATATACTTAGCATGCAAAAAAATCCTAAACTTCCACGTATATATATTAATTCTACACTAAGAATTTGTATTAATTAATAATAACTATCATTAAGTAAGTTAATATTAAGCCTCTCTTTGGTGCCCATTAAAAATATATTTTTTTTTTTTTTGAAAAATGAGTTTTGAATTTTTTGAAGAATGTGTGATTAAAAAGTACGTAAAAGTTTTGAGCCTGCATGTAAAATATTTTATTTTGATGGTGAAAATGGATTTTAGAAAACAGAAATTTTTAAGAATGACTAAGTCAGTTTTATGACAACTTTTAACTTTTCCTTTATGGGTAATTAGCACATAACGTCCTCACCTTTCATTGTTATTGTGGAAAACGTCCCTACCTTTCATTTTTTGGCATTTTCACCCGTATTTCCACCTTTCATTGCGCAAAAGTTCCTTTTCACCTATTTT
>CAIGRP010013753.1:0-16620 GCA_903798385.1 Fraxinus cuspidata
TCCTTAACTATGCCAGTACCTTCACGACCTACATTTTTCTTGTCGGGTAGCTTTCGTCCAGAAATTTCAGTTCTTCATGAGACTCATTCATCCAAAGATCAATGAAATAATTCTACTCATTCATCAACAAATGAGGCCTCGATGAGTGAGTTAGATCCGCGGTAACTTCCAAGAATATGCATATCCATTATAACAAGACATTTTCTAGTAATTATGTTCTTATTTGAATGTAATATCTTGTAAACAGATTGATTCTCTTGATTTTTTTTTGGTATGGTTTATGGTAGTGATAATCCCGGTGTGAATAACACGATATCTACATATTTTATTATTATTGATATTATGTGGATGTTCTCTTGCAAGTAGATTGTCTAGCAATTGTTTGGCCATGTGAACATCGTACTTTACTCCTTTGCATAATTTTGTGCAATTGTTGATGCCTAGAATATGAATGCTTAGGACTTGAATTTAACTGCCAATGATTTGAATTTATTTCAATATATGATGCCAAGAGTGTCAAGGATCTTACATTATAATTTGCATGCTGATTATGCTGCTGCTACTACTAATCAATTAAGGTAAGGTTGGATGTCTCCCTCCTTTGAAGAGAGGCGTGTGCGTAGAAAAATGGGCTCAAGAGAATCGTCTCGCTGCAGGCAAGCCTTGAAAAATTTATTCGTGTACCAAATTGCTTCTTTGTTTCATGTCACTGTACATGAATTTTATATTTTCATGTAGCATTATAGTTTTAACCTCACAAAGAAAACATTGAAGTAAACTGGCCAGTTTTAAGAATGATTCACATTTTAATTATCTTTCGACATAAGGCTGACATTCAATAATTTGACTGAATTGAAAACTCGAACAACGATTAAAATTTTGAATTTCAGTCTTTCTATACCTTAATTTTTTTTTTTTTTATTAATGGCAATCATGAACTTGAGAATAATGAGAATGAACTATCTCTAAAATAAAATTTAAGGATGCGAAAAATGAACTCGGTAAATCAATTTATGGGTGTGGTTGGAAGGAGAAAATACCTCCCCTGTTTCGCACATTGTCTGTATGCTCCCGTCTCATTCATAACTCTCAACTTTCAATCCATAAAAGTAGTGTGAAATCTTGAATTTTCCAAGTCAGTCAACCAATCAATCGTGGAAAATTAGAAGTAGAATTTTTAGCCAATCTAACTCCTTGAATTCTGGTAGGCAAACCTAAACGTAATTAATGGGTCGATTGACAAAGTTTTTGAAAATAAATTTAGCAGATTTGGACAACAGTTCATAAAATGTATAATTAAGAAGATGATAAAAGTTGTGAGGTCAATGTGAAATTTGACTGATTGAAAAGTTGGTAAAACTTTTGGAATGTTTTAATAAACAAGCACTGGGATTTAGACATTTCAAGAATACCTTTTAGTTTAAGTCCGTCTTGTAAGTAAGGGTGAAATCCCACGTCATTCAAATATAAAATAACATAACAAACATATAAATATTTAAGTTACAGATCTGGTTAAGGTTTGACGTTTTAAGATGGAACATCAAAACTCAATATGTTATCAGAGGCCACGAAATTCAAACAAGCAATTTGAGGTTTTATGACTAGCGTTCCCGAACGAGCCATCATCTTGCAAAAAGATTATAGAAATTAATCTTGCATCGCTTTAATCTGAAAATAATAATTAATATGTAAGAAATGAAGTTGATCTTGATATAACTTTATAGTTGCAGAAATAATTACACGTGTCAAATGATCTATAAACCTAATTTTAGATTATTTGAAATAATGCTTAAATTGTTATCATTGAATACGTGTCATGTGTATTGATTTTTCCACATTGTGTTTCATCATTTTGTATCTCATACTTGTATAAGGTATTCCAGATATGCACTAATTCTTAGAGGAAAGTAGTGATTATCAGACATTGATTCTTGTAAGACAAAAGTTTCTTAATATTAAAGCATATCAATTCTTGTTCTGTTTTTTGTTCCTCTGAATTCACCCTTCTTCAATCTGTTCTATTGAAACTCAACTCATATTGTATGCACGCATTTCTGTATTCTCTCCATATTAGAGATAACACTGCATATAACTATGAGTTCTTGGAAATGGCTTGCTCTCGTTTTCCTCAATCTGACAGACCTTTTTGGTTCTGTTAAATCCCAGAATTATCCATGTGGAGAGAATGGTACTTACATGAGCAATAGCACCTACAGCGCAAACCTGAATACCCTCCTCTCCTCAGTCTCCTCTAATATTGATACCAATGGATTCTACAATGCCTCCGTGGGAGAATATGCTGAAAGAGTCAACGCAATTGCGCTCTGTAGAGGAGATGTTCGACTCGATATTTGTCGCAGTTGTATCTATAATGCCACGCGCTCTATCTTACAATTGTGTCCTTTGAAAAAACAGGCGACATTTCGGGATCCACGTAATTGGTGCATGCTACGTTATTCTGATGAGTACATATTCGGAACGCTTGTACCTTTCCCCGACTTTTATACGTGGAACACAAAAAATGTCACAAGTCCAGAGGAGTTCAACCGGGATTTGACGACATTGTTGAACAATCTACAGAGCCAGGCAGCTTATGGTGGTTCCCTCAAGAAGTTCGCAGCTGCGAATAGGACTGGACCAGATTCTTTGACAATTTATGGACTTATGCAGTGCACCCCTGATTTAACCTCAGAGGATTGTAGAGATTGCCTGATTCAGGTTACCCAAGTTATACCACGGTGTTGTAATGGGAAACCAAGATTTGGTATCTTCACCCCCAGCTGCATTCTTCAATATGAAACCTATTTGTTTTACAATAATACTCCTCAGCCACCACCAGCACCAGCACCAGCACCACCACCAGTACCGGTACGGGAAGCACCAATACTGGCACCACCAGGTGAGAAAATCCTTGACTTCTATTTTGGTATGAGTATATATAAGAGCTACTACTTCCCTATATATATGCTCTGTGTGAGATCCGACAGGGAATCCATTTATTACCTTACAATTAAGGGACTATCTACGGTGTTATCAAATGACATTAATGGCATGCTTGTCAGGTGGACCGGACAGTACAAGCAGAATTAAATTAGAAAAAAACTAATATGTTGTTCATTTTGTGCTGCCCAACTCTGTGTAATGTTGTTTAATGCTAATGTGCTAAATTCATTTTAGATATACTTTTAACATAAAACATTCTAAAATTAATTATAATATTAACATGGGTTTTTTATTCTGGATTTTGTAGGAAATGATGTTAATAAAACTCGTACCATCATAATTAAGATTGTTCCAATTGTTGTGGGCCTAATACTTGTTGTATGCATTGGCATCGTCCTAAGAATGAGACGAAAGAGTAAAACAAAAGAAATACATGAAAGTAAGTTTAATTTTCTTTAAATACCAGTTTTTTATGTATGTCCATCTCTATCTTCATGTTCTTTCACTTACAATTGGCTGAAACGTTGTTGAAGCTGACAATGAAATCAGCACTGTTGAATCCCTACAATATAACTTTGGTACAATTAGAGCTGCAACAAACAGTTTCTCTGATGCTAACAAGCTCGGGCAAGGTGGATTTGGTGTTGTATACAAGGTAATTATTAAAAATATGGCTGCAATAAAATAGAAGCAGAACATGGATGAGTAGCAAAGTAATTAACATGTTGGTTTAGACAATTGGCACTAATCAAAAATATTGATTGATGGGGGAGGACACTCTAATTAATATTTGTTTATTCTATTTAATGTCAGGGAAAACTTCCAAGCAGGCAAGAAATAGCTGTGAAAAGATTGTCCATGAATTCAGCGCAAGGTGACTTGGAATTTAAAAATGAGGTCTTGTTAATGGCAAGACTTCACCACAGGAATCTAGTTAGGCTATTGGGATTCTCACTAGAGAGAAGCGAAAGGCTTCTTGTTTATGAATTTGTTGAGAATGGGAGCCTTGATCGTTTCATTTTTGGTAAAATTCTATCTGAAGTAAATCATAATTTTTACAAGAATCTTGTTACACGCGTGATTTCTGTCCATGGTAAGTGTAATGGTCTTCAGTGGACTTGTAGATCCAATCAAGCGTCAATATTTGGATTGGGACACACGCTACAAAATCATTGGGGGTATTGCTAAGGGGCTTATTTATCTGCATGAAGAATCTCGACTCCGAATCATTCACCGTGATCTCAAAGCAAGCAATGTCTTATTAGACGGCGAGATGAACCCCAAAATATCAGATTTTGGCATGGCAAGGTTAATTGTCCAAGATGAAACTCAAGGCAGTACCAGCAGGATTGTAGGAACCTAGTAAGCCTTATATAAAACTCTAGTGTCTCAAACTATTGTTATATAGTATTTTAACAATTTGATATTATGCACGAAAAGAAATGAAGAAATGCTGGATAAAAATACACAGGATCATTTTCAGATTAAGGGTTGTTTGACAAAGTATTTGTTAAAAAAATTAGAATATTATGATAAAAGTTGATGAAATATTTGGTTGAAAAGTTGATAAAAGTTGTGGATTCCATAAAATTTATGGTTAAAATTATTCGTTGACTTTTATCTTAATTTTATAGCAATTTTTTTTTGCTATCCTAAACGATCACTGAATATATCTTGATATTTATTAATGTGACTGGTCACTGATTACATACTTATAAATTAATCATTGCAGTGGATATATGGCACCCGAGTACGTAATGCAGGGACAATTCTCTAGTAAATCTGATGTTTTTAGCTTCGGTGTCCTAGTTTTGGAAATTGTAAGTGGTCAAAAAGCCAATAGTTTCCGATGTGAGGAGAATATGGAGCACCTCCTAAGTTGTGTAAGTACAAATTTGTCTTTTTTCCCTAATTGCAGACACCATTGACTAATGATGAATATCGTAATCTAAGGAACATGTCAAATTCTCACAGGCTTGGAAAAATTGGCACAAAGGAAAAGCTACACATATAATAGATCCTGCACTGAGGACTTCTGATGGATCATTGTGTGACATTTTGCGATGCATTCATATCGGTTTGTTATGTGTTCAAGAAAATGCAGCCGACAGACCTACAATGGCAACAATAGTTCTCATGCTTACAAGCTTCTCTATAACTCTGCCAATACCTTCACGGCCTGCATTTTTTGTGTTTAGTAGCCTCGATCCAGAAATTTCACTTTTTCGGGAACAAAATTCAAGACCGATAGATGCCACAGAATCGTCAAAGAATAGATCGGGTAATTCTCTTGATGCAACTATAAATGATGTATCAATGAGTGATTTATATCCTCGGTAACTTACAATAATAAGCATATTCATCATTACAAGATATTTTCCATATTCTTTTGTTGTATTGTTGAATTTGAATTACCTTGTAAGAACACATGTTCTTGTTTCATGACTTGTATTGTTATGGCTTAATGCTTTACAATTCAAAAAATATATGGTGGATAGTTTGTTGAGAATGAATATAAGAAGTTCCTCAGTGGGCGACTAGAGATATGAACTAAGGGATAAAGAAAATTTATATGAATGTGAAAAAAAAAAATACTGATACTTAAAAGAGAAAAAAAATGGAAGGCACATTTTCAACTTATTTTCTCCTGTAAATTCTCGTGTGACTATTTCAGTTTTTGAATCATCATGCGAACGGCATCCAAGTCATCGAAATAAGCGCATAAGATGGACTCACACCTGCATTGAATCTTCTCCTTGAGTTAAAAAATTAAACAACAAAGCTATAGTATACGAATTTCCAAAACAGAGACCCATTTGAAATATCCCCTAATATTATTTATACCACAAATTCTTCGAATACAATCGATTTTTTTTATATGGGTTTATATTCTTTCCCTTCAAAACTCGAAGTTTCATTATTTTCCAGAGAAATTTGGAACTAAGAAAGAGTTAGTTCTGAACTCTATTTTCTTTTTTTCTTTTTTTATTGTAACTTCTTTTTATTATCTTGCCTTTGAGTTTCGAATTTTTACTCCACAATTTGGATGTAAAATTATTCCTTAAAAATATATTATTTTATATTGACCTCATCTTTACCAAACTTTTAAAAAGAAAATTATATTATATTTTTAACCTTATGTAAATTTACTTAAATAGATTTATACAAAATTAAATAAAAATATATCACTCTAAATTCATCAAGTAATATTTATTTTCATTAAATTATTTTTGACCGTTTAATAAAATCTTAGTACTCATAAAATATCATCTTCAACTAAACTCAAAACAATAATGGAAGAGATCATTTACAGCAAATACAAACAAACTTAGAAATATATAAAAAAGAGTTTGAAAAGGTAAGAGTTACATTTTATCGTGGGTTTGATGAATGAAGGATTCTTAATTTGTGTTTGGATTATTTGAAAATGTGGCTTTTGAATTCAAGTAGTTACGGTAAGAAATTTCATTTCGAATTATTTGAGTTTTCTCTTGAAATTATTTTTTCTTTTCATGATTTTCTTGAATTGAATACATTGATGACTATCTTTTCTGCTAGCATTATCAAGGAAAAGATAGCTATCTTTTTATTTCATATTTGGTAATATTTTGCTATTTTTTTAAGGAAATCATATTTCACAATCTCTATAGCAATCTGGTTGCTTATGTATGTATGGCTAATTAATTATAGCATATTTATCATTATTTGAGCGTAATTATCGTAATTGTAGATCCAAACAATCAATGAATGGATTGGGTAAAGCGCTACATAATCATTGACTGTGTTGCTATAGGACTTCTTTATCTGCATGAAGATTTGGGCTACAAATCACTCACAGATATCTCAAAGCCAACAATGTTCTGCTAGATGGAGAGATGAAACCCAAATTTTAGATTTTGGTATGGCAGGATTATTTGTCCCTTACAAAACTCAGAACAGCACTAATGGAACCATAGGAATATAGTAAGCACTTAAGGTCCGTTTAATTGTAAGAATAGAATTAGGTGGAAAGTAAATGAATTTCAGAGAATTGAATTGTTTTACTGTGAATTTTCAATTAATTGTGTTTCATTGGTATAATATTCCACCTGAAAAATATTGAAATTTTGAATCTTTTAGTGTTCGTTTAACTTTGTTTTCCATGGAAATTGTCCATTAAAGGGATATAAATACAATTGGGGATAAAATTTGTTTTAATTGCGAAAAAAAAAAAACAGGCCTAGATAAGCTTTTCCCACCAAACCCATGAGAAAAGCTTTTCCTCAAAAACCAAGAAAATGTGGAAAAACCAATTTCATGGAAAATTTAGTCAATCAAATATGCAAAAAGGTGGAAATGGATTTTAATTTTCATCTTCCATGGAAAAGAAAGAACAATCAAACAGGCCCTTAGTTTATTTTTACAAAGTGGATATTTAGAAAAGAAAATATGTAGTGATGCACAAAACTAAACATACAAGGTCACGTTATTAACTAAACATAGCTAGATGGTTATTTTATTAAATTCGTGACTAATGAAACACCTACAAATTGACCATCACAATGGATACATAGCACCTGAGTACGTAAAATATAGACAATTCTCTGTTAAATAAGATGTCTTCAGCTTTGGCATCTTGATTTTGAAAATAGTAAGAGGTAGAAAACCTGAAATTTTCAAGATGGTGAGAGTTGGAAGACCTCAGAAGTTTTGTAAGTACAGATATGATAAAGTTCGGTATTTATTGATTTGAAGCCACCAAGTATGATATCTATTGTATTTAAACATTCTAATTCTCACAGGTTTTGGAAAATTGGCACCAAGGAATAGTTGCAAATATAATAGATCCTACATTGAGGACTTCTTCAAGACCCATGCGTGATATTATGCGATGCATTCATATGGGTTTGTTATGTGTTTAAGAAAATACAGCTGATAGACCTACAATGCGACCAGTGGTTCTAATGCTCTCTAACTTTTCCTTAATTCTAATGGTTAGGTGTCTATTTGTAATTGGCTATTCCTTAGACAAAATTAAAGTAATGGATAATATACAAAAGTAAAAAAATTCAATGAGTTGGTAGTATAGGTCTTGAACGAATCAAAGAGCTCAAAGATGTCCAAGAAGATCACATATGATCAATGTTATGCAATATGAAGTCGAAGGAGTGTCAAAGTGCCGCACAAGTCATGCTCCAAATTCTTAGTCACAAGTTACGACTCATTTTTCTCATAGAAAACATTCAAATTTGAAAATTGCTATTTCTAAAAAAAATGTATCATTTGAGTTAGCTTTTCAACACACTTTTCTTTTCAACACACTTTGAATCCTTTCAATTCGATATTGAGAGAGAAAGACTAAGATGAAAATAGTGACTGCTGCTTAGAGAGAGCTTGTTGGTCGTCATTAGGTGCTCGAGCGTCCAAAACAGATTGCGCATGCTCGATGGGCTCAAGCAACCGTGTTACGTGTCCAAATGTTAGATTGCAGATTTTTAGCCTTACAATCTCAAACAACTTCACACACTTCATATTATATATACCTAAGCCATAATTCATCCTAACCATCTCTGTGTCATTGATTGAGTCATTATACATTCAAAAGAACATCCTACAGAGATCAAACAACAATTCCATAATTCTCTTGAAATAATCATAAGATCAAGACATAAGATCTAAGGATCAAACACCAAAAACCCTTACCTTCACCTATAAGCTTTCAAAGTTCTGAAGTTGGAGAATAGGCACTTGGAGTTCCAAAGCTCCAGAACGAGTTCGTTTTTGGTAATCCGATGGAGAGAAAAGTAGTCCAGACTTCTGAAAAGTGCAGGTCGTACAATTGAAGAGGTACTTCTGTTATTTGCAAGTTTGGTGGTCAAAGTCAGCTAAAATTTAGCGGTCTATAAACTAATTGTAAATTAACTTTTCTAGTGAATTTTACTACTAATTTTGCCCAGAGGTTTTGATCCTGAGACAGAATTTTCCTCCATCATCAAGTCTAGGTGTTATTTACTTTATTGTTTTTAATTTTGCATGTTTATGATTGATACTTGGGTTTCAATTGAATTTATAACCTTAATCATCTATAGCCAATAAATAATTGATTTGTTGCTTGTTATTGGATTAATTTCACATTTGGGTCTAAATATTCCCCAACAAGTGGTATCCGAGCTTAATTACGAGTCGTGACCCAATTTTTGTCTAGTTGAGTCAATCGTATTATGACGAGTGATCTGAGGATGATATGGATATTCATGAGGTTTTTGACCAGCTGTATAAGGAGAGTCATGAGACTTATCACCAGTTGTATAAGAAGAGTATCGAGTTACATAAGGTTAATAGATCAGCCTTTAATAAACTGAATGAACTTGAATTAGAAAATGAGAGATTTATAGTCAAACTTGAGGAGTTTACCAGAGGTCTGGATGAGTTGAGTTGAGGATTGAGAAAAAGTCTAAAGTTAAGGTTAAGACTCTTATGAGTGATTTTGAAGAATCAAATACCCAACTTCAATCTTTCTCTAGCAAATCTAAGAAGATTGATAGCATGATAGGGCTCAACAAACCAGTTGAGAACAAAGAGAGTTTATGCTTCAATAATATAAATTCTGAAAACAGCTTCCCTTCTGAAAATAAGTTTGTACCTGTCTCGAATCAACCTAAGGTTCAAAACTTGAAACGTAAAGTTGTTCCCAAGTTCATTGTCGCGTGTCATCATTGTGGTAAATTAGGACAAACTCTTGAGTAGGTCTAACTCTATATCTGCCTCTAACAAACCTAAGAGTGTAGGAGCCGGATGATTGAAATCATTTGTACAAAATAGGTTTTCTTCACCTAAGGTTCAAAATTTAAAACATAAAGTAGCTCCTAGATTCATTCCCACATGTAATAAGTGTGGTGTTTTAGATCACTTTAAACCTAAGTGCCTTGAACCCTTGATTAGAAACAATAAACAAGATCTAACTACTCATGTTAGATTCTTTACTAATCAAGTGAGTCACTTGACTGAACTGATGACTAAATTGACTAAAGTTACATCTTCTTTTAAGAAAATTTGGATAAAAAAGCGTAAATTCACAAGTCAAAGTGATATTAATTGCGGTATTTCTCTAGTTGTTCTTAATGTTAAGAGCAGTTGCTTGCTTCAATGAGCATGTTTTCTGGTGCACGCATTTGCATTGATCATGATATCTACATATTTATGTATGCATTCTAAGTTTTTCTTTGTTTCATTTGTTTTGCATTATTATTTTATGAAAAAGAAAAATAATAAAAAAAATTAAAAGAAAAAATGGATCTTTCAATTAATATTGATTGGACATGTTATCTTATGATCAAGTACTAGTAAAATCTATAAACTTCGAATAAATTTTTCGTTTAACTTTTTTTAAGAACTTATTTGGAGTAATTGGTATAGGTTATTACATGTATCATTTGCGCTGCACACATTAAGCACTTGTGAATTGGTTTTGATTGCGTGTGTGAGATTTGGGATGACGGTCATATGTGTCGTGGATTGACTTTGAATATGGAATGATCTTTAACTAATTGACCTAAACTCTTATATATTTTCCATAAAAGAAAAAGAATATTGTGCTTCAAAATAATTGAATTATTGTGATACATCTCATTGATGTGCTGGGCATTTAAAACTTGGAGTCCTAAATTTATACATTGAAAAATCAATATGAGCTTTTTATTAAAAGGTCCTAATATCACTGAGCTTGCCTTTATACTTTGAGAAATATATTCATTTAGCAGTAATTCTTTGTGTGTCTTTTCTCATTGATTTAAAGTTTTGAGACTTGCTTCCCAGAGTTTAATGACACTTTTCATACATGTAGCTTATGCAATTTACTCAATATAGGTTTAAAAAAAGTTATATGGGTAAAGTTTATTGTGTATGAATTATGCCTATAGAAGTAAGCAAATAACTGTTCATGATGTTATATTTAAAAATTAATGAAAAATAGTTGTCTCAAAAGAAAAAATTTATTCTCCCATCACATGTGTTACATAATTTTACATAATTTGTTCAAGTGTGTTTTTTTACTCATTTCTCTCTGTGTTATTCAAGAGTATATCACTTGTCTTTGTTTGTTATCCATGACAAAAAGGGGAAGATTTAGTGTTTATTTTAGAGAGTTGATAGGTATATGAGTTTGGGGAAGAAAATTTGAAAATTTTAATTTGACATTTGAGTTAGGGGGAGTCATAGTAATTCCTTGATTGATTGATAATTTGACTAGCATGATTGGATATTTTGCTAATTGATATTATGCTATGTGTTTTGTATAGTATCACTATCATTATTTTGTGTTGCTAGTTCAGTTATATATCTCATCTTGTCATGTTTAGATTTTAAGTTATTTGATGCTCATTGTAGTACTTGCGTTTTTGATATACATCTTTTTGTTTATTTATCTAACTCGGGTATATGCCTTATTATAAGTTTCTTCTTGATTTTCACGTGGTGGTGTTGTTTTCATGTGTTTCGGGAAATATGTATAACAAGATTTGAGTTAAAGTTTGGGAATTGAGTCTTTGGGTAGATTGTTGTTAAGTTGTTTTTTATTTTGATTTTGAAATAAACGATTTTGTCACAGAATGCCAAATGGAGAATTTGTTATATCTCTCTTTGTAATTGGTTATTCCGTAAACAAAATTAGAGTAATGAAATTGTAATTAAAGTCAAAAAGGTCAATAGGTTGGTAGTATAGGTTTTGAAGAAGTCAAAGAGCTCAAAATGTCCAATAAGATCACATATGGTCAATGGGATGCAAATGGAAGTCAAAAGAGTGTCAAAGTGTGGTGCAAGTCATTATCCAAATTCACAGTCACAAGTTACGATTGATTTCCATGTAGAAAACATTAGAACTTCAAAAATGTTGTTTCTAGAAGAATTGTAACCCTTTGAGATAGCAGTTAGTTTTCCAATGCATTTTAAATCGTCTCAATTCGATATCGAGAGAGAAATATATAATAAAATTACATAAGGTTGCTCAGAAAAGCTCGTTGGCCACTTTTAGGCGCTCGAGCACCCAAAACAAATTGTGCGCGCTCACTAGATGCCCCAATGGCACTCGAACGGTTGTGTTACGTGCCCAAATCCTAGATCACTACTTTTAGCCTTTTTAAAATCCCAAACAACTTAACACACTTCATATTATATATATCCAAGCCTTAATTCATCCCAAATCATCTTTGTGCCATTGATTGAGCCGTTATACATTTAAGAGAACGTCTTATAGAGATTAAACAACAATTTCATAATTCTCTTGATTCAGTCAAAAGATCAAAACACCTATATTCACCCATAAGCCTTTTTAGAGTTCTGAAGTTAGAGAAGAGGCACTTGGAGTTTCAAAGCTCTGGAACGAGTTCATTCTTGGTGATTTAGTGGAGAGAAAAGTAGTCCAGAGTTTTGAAAAGTGTGGGTCGCACAATCGAAGAGGTTCTTTGGTGATTTATAAGTTATGTGATTAGAGTCAACTAAAGTTTAGCGGTACCTAAACTAATTATAAGTCAATTTTTCTAGTGCATTTTACTGCAAGTTTGCCATGAGGTTTTTGATCTTGAGAGGGGGTTTTCCTCTATCATCAATTCTTGGTGTTATTTACTTTATTGCTTTTTGTTTTGCATGTTTATGATTAATACTTAGGTTTTAATTGGATTAATAACCTTAATCATCTAGAGAAAATAAATAAGTGGCTTGTTGCTTGTTATTGATTTAATTCCGCATTTGGATCTAAATATTTTCCTAACACTAACAATACCTTCACAATCTGCATTTTTTATGACTAGTAGCTTTCGTGCGGAAATTTAAGCTCTTCATGAAAATCACTCATCTATAGATTAGTCAGATAATAGCACTGCTCATTTATGAACAAATGAGGTCTCAATGAGTAAGTTATATCCACAGTAACTTCCAAGAATATGCATATTCACCGTAACAAGATATTTTCTACTTACGTATGTTCTTATTGGAAGTAATTACCTCGTACGATGTTTTATTCTTTTTACTTGATTTGTATTGGTATGGTTTGTGCTAGTGATATTCCCTTTGTAAATAACACGATATCTATATATCTACATGTTAGACAAATTGTTGTCAAATGACATCTCGGACGATGATGTAAGTATTGTTTGTTTCCGTCGACATCGATCAAATGACTGAAGTTATAATCGACACCATAATCGTCTAAGCCAATCATATAATCCACTTGGGCCATTTGAAGCAGCCTAATTAAATTAGTGTTGCTCATGGCCCAACCCAAACTTGGATAGCTTTTATCTGTTGACAGTCCATTTATTTCCTATTGGGCCTTACTGTTTTCTATTGGGCCTAATTGAGTTCTAACCCTAAAAGCCTACACCCAATTCTTATATACATATGATGCTCGTTACTATTGCAATAGAAGGTGAAAACTGTTAGCCCGTGCTTGAGGGATCGGCGTTCTTGGCTGTGTCTTTTCTTCCTTGGCTTTGTGCCCCTTTTGTGCTCGGTTTTCTCTTTTCTCCTTCAGCCTCTGTGGCTAATTCTTGTGGCTATAATATTCCTCATCCTTAGTCCTTTGTGGCAGCCATTGGAACAACCGTTTTTGGGTGGTGTTTGGTACTGTGGTGATTGGTTTCAATACTGAGCCCGGATTTGGTGAAGGATTGGAGCTCCTTCTTCTACGCTACATATTATATTGTTTACTCATATATCTGAATATTCTCTCATAAGTTTATTGTCTGGCAAAAGGTTTGTCCGAGTGAACAATGCTTTATCATAAGTTTTTGTAAGTGGGTGATCCCTAGAATATCAATGTTTATTTGAATCTAACTGCCTATGATATGAATTTATGTGGATATATGATGTCAAGAGTGTCAATGATCCCATGTTATAATTTACGTGCTGATTATGCTGCTACATCTATTTATTGATTAATTATTCTAATGGATTTTGTTTTAGTATTATATATAGAGCTCTGGCGAAACCATGTAATTGATAGCTATTGTTTTGCAGAATTCTAATGAATTTTCTGTTGTACAAAAATTATGTAACGGAGCAGTACTCTCAAATTTATAATTTTAGTAAAATATTCACTCTCTGCTTTGTACTTCTCGGACGGTTGGAAGTCCCCCTTCTAAATTAAAATATTTCAATTAATAAACGAGGTCCCAACCATATCAACGTAAGGATGTTAAATCCTATTCAAAGATATGCATTGCGTTCCATTTTATTCTCGGTTGTAAAAAAAAATAAATTTTTTTTTAATAAATTGGCACTTGAAAGATAAAAGATAAAAACCTCATTTCCAGATATCACAGTTGGTAATTTGATAGTAATTTTATGTTTTAATTTAGCTTACTTACTGGCTAACAGAGCATAAATACATGTCAAAACCTATATAGGGGCATATTATTTTTGGCGCTCATTTTAATTTATGGCGTGAAGTGACAGAAACATTTTTGGATAATACTGCGACCTTTCAGATTTAACATTGAATTAACATGGTATGTCTTTGAGGTGCAGGTGACTGATTTTCTTAAATAATGCTTCTGTTGACAACAAAGGCCAGATAAATATATTCATGTAACTTATTGATATATTCTACTACCAAATTGCTTATTTGTTTTCATGTCACTGTAAATAAATTTTACCTTTTTGTGTAGCATTATAGTTTTTCCCACACAAAGAAAACATTGACGTAAAGTGACCAGTTTTGAAGAATGATTCACACTTCAATTATCTTTCGACATGAGGCGGACCTTCAATGATTTGACTGAATTGAGAACTCGAACAAGTAAAAATCTGAATTCCAGTCTTTCTATATCTTAATGTTTTTAATGGCAAACATGGACTTGAGAATAATGAGAACGTAGACTAACACCAAAATAAAAATGAAAAGACACGTAAAATGCACCTGGTAAATCAATTTATGGGTGTTGTTGAAAGGATAAAAATCTTGTTTGAAATGGTCAAGAGTGAGAGCATACCTCCCTGTTTTGCACCGTGTATGCACTTCCGTCTCAGTCATGACTCTCAACTTTCAACTTTCATCCGCAAAAGTCGTGTGAAATCTTCAATCATCCAAGTCAGTTAATCGAGGAAAACGAAATGCAGAATTTTTAGCCAATCTAAATCCTTGAATTCTTGTAGGCAAACCTAAACGTAGTAAGGGGTTATTTGACAAACCCTTTGACAAAAAAAAAAAAAAAATTAGCAAATTTTGATAGCAATTGATGAAATGAGTAGTTGAGAAGTTGATTAAAGTTGTTTATCTTATGAAATGTACAGTTAAAATTGACTGATTGAAAGTTGATAAAACTTTGACAAATTTTATTGAACAAGCACTAAGCTTTAGACATTTCAAGAATACTTTTTAATAATTCAGTGTTCCAAAGGCGGTACCTAAATACGAAGCAGGCACAAAACGCCTCGCCTAGTGCTGTTTATTTTATTTTTATTTTTATTATTTTTGCGCCTAAGCGCGCTTTTTCACGGTTCTTTATTTAATTATTAAATAATTTCTAGATCGATTTAAAATTTTAAAATAGTATTTAATGAGTTACATCCCTTGCTTGATGTTTCAACAATGTGAGGTTTGAAGATTAGTGTTCCTAAACGAGCCACCATCTAGCTAGCGAAGAATATTAAAAATAAAATCTTGCTTCACTTTAATTTGAAAATAATAATTAATAAATAAAAACATGATGTTGATCTTCTAAAATGAAACCTAAAACTCAATATAACTTCCGTAGTTGCAAAAATATTTACACAGACGTCAAATGATCTATATACCTAATTTTATATTATTCGAAAATAGTGTTTAAATTATTATCAATGAATGCACATATATCGATTTTTCCACATTTTGTTTTATCATTTTGTATCTCATACTTGTATAAGGAATTCTAGATATGGACCAATTCTTAGAAGAAACTAATGTATGACTAACGGACGTTAATTCTTAAAGGAAACTAACGTGGTCAATTTCTAACAATCTAAACTTTTAAATGAAATAATTAATGTGAACAAACTCTAAAATGAAAATGAAACAACGCGTAAAATGAAGTCGGGAAATCTTTATGGGTGTTGTTGAAAGAAGAAAAGTCTTGTTGGGTAAATCGAGGGTGAGAAAGTACGTCCCCTGCTTCACACCTCGTCTGTATCACTCCCGTCTCAATCATAACAACTATCAACTTTAATAAATCCATAGAAGTATGGAATCTTGAATTATCAAAGTCAGAGTCAACGGTGGTGGAAAAGTAAAAGTAGATTTTTTAGCCAAGCTAAATCCTTGAATTTTGGTAGGCATACCTAAACGTAATTAAGGGTCTATTTAACAAAGCTTTTAATACAAATTTTATCAGAATTTGGTAAAAGTTGATAGATGTTTGGTTGAAAAGTTAATAAATATTACCCAATTTGTATTTTTTTTACATATTTCAAATATTTCGTACAGTGTCCAATAAATTATTCAATGTTCTTTTAATGGTTTCATATGTAATGTTGATCTTCTAAGATAAAAGCCAAAAACTCAATATAATTTCCATAGTTGCAGAAAAAATTACATAAATAAGATAAATGATCTATATACCTAATTTTAGATTATTTGAAACTAGTGTTTAAATTGTTATCAATGAATACGCGTCTTGTGTATTGTTTTTTCCACATTGCGTTTCTTCATTTTGTATCTCATACTTGTAC
>CAIGRP010013760.1:0-14117 GCA_903798385.1 Fraxinus cuspidata
TGGCCGGTTAACTCCTTCCAGGTGGTAAGTCTATTATCGATTTTATGATGACTGTTTGGCTACACCTAAAAGGTTTTCTTTGCTTTAATTTTAATGGACCTTATTCAGATTTTAATCTACACGTAGGGTATAGTGCCAAATTATTCACCCTTGTTTGACTAAAAGCTTCAAAGTTCATATTTTAACTTGGATGGGAGGGGGAAGAGAAGGGATCACACGTGGGGAAACGAGAGGGAAAGAGTTTGGGGGAAGGGGGCAACATAATGGACCTTCAGGGTTGGGGAGAGGAAGAAGATGAGAGTATTTGGGATATTAAGAAATATAAGATCGTTTTACAGAACCTTTTATGGGTAAGGTCTATTTTACATCATGGAACCTTAATTCAAGCATTTTTATATAAATTCCTCTAAATCAAACTGGTGGAGAAGACTGCGACTCCTCTTAAAGCCGCAAACACAAGCGTTGTGTCCTACTGGCCCAGCTTGTTCGCTAAGCTCGCTGAGAAAAAGAACATCAAAGACTTGATCACAAACATCGGTGCAGGTGGCGGTGGTGCTGCAGTCGCTGTAGCTACTCCTACTGGTGCTGCTACTGGTGGATCAGCTGCTGCAGCTCCTCCTCCATAGTAGAAGAAGGTATTGGTTTCATTCTCCTATTATTCATTTCTTTTGGTCTTTGTTCTCCTATTTCTCAAGACTTATTTATATTAACGACAATGTGAACAGGAAGAGCCCAAAGAGGAGAGTGATGAAGACATGGGATTCAGTCTGTTCGACTGGAGCTTCTTTCTGCACGATGATGTCGCAATGTGGTTTAGAACTGATAGTTACGCATCTATGTATACATGTACTCTTTGAGATTGTGGCTATTATGTAAATTATAGTGTTTTGTTACTTTTTATGTGAGTGCATTTTATTTTCCTTTTGTGACTGTATTTGACATGAGAATTATGACGGTGTGTTATTGCTTGATTTAGCTGTGAACTGTGACTAACAAGGATTCATAGATTCATATAGCGAAGGAGAAACAATAAATTTCTTATTTATTGGCTTTCTTTTTCGTGTTAGCAATAGAATCTAAAGCACTAATCTCAAAAAGTCACGTTTAAGACGGAGGCTGCCTTGATTTTGCCAAAGCCAATGAGGGAGCTAAGAAGAAGTAATATTAACGCTAAGGACACTCCAAGAATACGTATCTATCAAATGAACTTGAACAAATGTAAAACAAGTCAATTCAAGGCCCATCTTTTGGCATGGTTATCTTTTGACATTTAATATTGGAAAAACTATAAAACAAAGTATGTATACTTCCACTAATGACGGAATTGTTATTCGTGACAATGTCTACTATAGTTTTCGTTGTTTCTCACATTGTAGCAACTTGTATACATTTCTAAATCGATTAATTCCTTTTAAAGCAATCAATATGACTTATAGTGTTGTGGGTTAGTGCATGATTGGCCAAAGCTTTGCATATAGGCTTTGTTGTGCCATTAAAAGTAATTGCAATGTTTAAGATTGATAGTAAATGCTTGTGATAAAATGTAGTTATTGTTTTTCTAATTATGTACGTCCTATATTTTGGTTTCCATTTAATTTACCTAGTTCGACAGAAGATCGATCTGCAAAAGATGTCTATTTATCCACAAATTTATTTCATAAAACGATTTAGAAAGTATCACCTTTAAAGTGAGCAACACTATATCAGTGTTAGGTTCATATAAGCTCAATTTGAAATAGTAAACCTAAATTGACAAATGTACAATGTTGTTAATAGTTGGGTGGCCACCTTTGCCCTTCCAAGATACCCACGCAACCCCCAACCCCTACCCTACGCCCATCAATCCACAAAGCACCCAACGCTCTTGACGGTAATTTCCACGCTTCTCTTCCCTTTCATTCTCGGTTTCTCCGCCTCCCCTTCCCTTTTTATTTCCTCTTTCTTTCCCCCCATTCATTCACAGTCTTCTCTTGTATAACACTTCAACGTATTCAAACTTTAATTTTCATTTCAATTTCTGTTACCAAGAAACCAACTTTGATTACTTGTTTTTCGCATCTTGAACAAAAATGGCTTGTTCAGCAACTGCCCAACTCATTCAACCTTTGTCCATTAACTCTGCCAGATCTGTTGATAACTCTGATGCTTGCGCTAAAATCCTCAATCCTTCTTCTTTTCTTGTATCCACGTCTCGCATTAACAAGAAGCTCTTTTCTGTTAACAAACCCATTTCACCTTTCGCCCGCCGATCCGCCACCGTCTTTGCCGTCTCCTCCGATGTTGTCAAGGAGAAGAAGCTCAAATCTAACTCCTCATTCTCGAATCTGGTATTCAATTTCCTATTTCTTTTTCTTTTAATGTGATATTTATATCTTGTGTTTATATGTTATAATTGGGATGTACAGTAATTTCTGATTGTTTTAATCTATTTTCTATGCGTATATATCAATGAACTATTATGGATTTTGAATTTTTTAGTTATTTGGGTCCATTTTGCATTCCCTGGGAAAAAAACTTGAGTAGTTTTGAAATTCGTTTAGATGTATAAAGTAATATGTGTGAGTGTATGCATGCAGTTGATTACAAAAGAAGAGGGTCTGGAATTGTACGAGGATATGTATTTGGGGAGAGCTTTTGAAGACATGTGTGCCCAGATGTATTACAGGGGGAAAATGTTTGGGTTTGTTCATTTGTACAATGGTCAAGAAGCGGTATCCACTGGATTCATCAAACTCTTGAAGAAGGAAGATTGTGTGGTTAGCACTTACCGGGACCATGTCCATTCACTGAGCAAAGGGGTTCCAGCACGTGAGGTTATGGGCGAGCTATTTGGCAAGACAACTGGTTGCTGTAGAGGCCAGGGTGGGTCGATGCACATGTTCTCCAAAGAACACAATGTTCTCGGTGGCTTTGCTTTCATTGGTGAAGGCATTCCCGTGGCTACGGGTGCTGCCTTCACTAGCAAGTACAAGAGGGAGGTTTTGAAGGAGGATTGTGATGAGGTGACGTTGGCTTTTTTTGGAGATGGGACTTGTAACAATGGCCAGTTCTTTGAGTGCTTGAACATGGCTGCATTGTGGAAGCTGCCTATCGTTTTTGTTGTTGAGAACAATTTGTGGGCTATTGGAATGTCCCATTTAAGGGCCACTTCTGATCCACAAATTTGGAAGAAAGGGCCGGCATTTGGGATGCCTGGGGTTCATGTTGATGGTATGGATGTGTTGAAGGTGAGGGAGGTTGCAAAGGAGGCTATTGGCAGGGCTAGAAGAGGCGAAGGTCCGACTTTGGTTGAATGTGAGACCTATAGGTTTAGAGGGCACTCGTTGGCTGATCCCGATGAGCTCCGTGACCACGGTGAGCATTTCAATTTCACTTTTACTTTCTCATTCTTATATATGTATATATATATTTGGACTATTCTCCATTTTTTTTTTTTTGAATGAAATGCCCCTCTATAATCACTTGTTCTAAAGAAGTGCCACTCAATCACCATTCAGTGGTTCTGAAGAACGTTAAGTTTAGTTGGACTCAATTCCCTGTAGAGTTCCCAGGCTTGACATGTGTGAAGAATGTTTTTTGAACTAAGATTGTACCGCTATTATGATCTTAGTTAACAAATGCAGATAATGAGTGAGTGAAATGCTTTGAAACATGTTAATTGATAGCTCGGGACATTGTACTTGTTAACCACTTTTTCACCTTCATGCTACATGGCTTTCTGACGTCACTTCACCTCTCCATGGACCAAGTATTCTAGGGTCCTAGACAGTGCAATCCAACCCACAGGGAACAGAATGATTGTATTGGTTGTCTTGAGTAATGAAAATCATGAGATGTGGCAAATCGAAATAATTTGCTTCAAAATCTATATATTTACAAGCTTCTTTTAATAGCCAAATAATGCCTTTGGAGGTCGTAAACTTGGACTTGTATCATCAAATTTTAGCTTCCTTTTTCTCTCTCTGTATGACTCCTGAAGTTTACAAGTCTACCATAAAATATTTATTTGTTTACTTGGCAGCTGAAAAGGCTCACTACGCCGCCCGTGATCCCATTACTGCATTGAAGAAATACATGGCTGAAAACAAGTTGGCAGCTGAAGCAGAACTGGAAGTCATCGAGAAGAAGATTGATGAACTAGTCGAAGATGCTGTTGAGTTTGCAGATAAAAGCCCTGTCCCAGCACGTAGCCAACTTCTAGAAAACGTATTTGCAGATCCTAGAGGTTTTGGAATTGGACCTGATGGGAAGTACAGATGTGAAGATCCAAAATTCACCCAAGGCACTGCTCATGTCTAACCATGATGTTGGCTTTTCAGTTATCAAGGAACACATTGTTGCATGTAGTAATTATTACTGATATAGTACTCTTTCAACGCTCATGCTAGATACGAGGTCATGTTGTCAAGGGATTTTTCTGTTTCAATTTTGTATCGCTTTGTTATGTTTGTGTTGGTTGGATACTGTCTTTTCATTGTCATAATACTAGCTTCATGGACTTGGTATATTCCATTTTCCACCCCATTGTGAGATGATGGATTTTTTCCATCGTCAAAGATGAATTTATTCCATCAAAGATGTGAATTACTTGATCAAGTTTTAAGTACTGTCCCTTCCTTTACAGCAATTCAGAGGCCAATACGAATAAGGTGTGTATGAATTTGATTTTTGCTGGTTGTACGCCTCTCTTAACAGATAGGTTGATAGATTATTAAAAAAAAAAAGGCAAAAACAATTTGACACAGATTGAAAAAATTGTTTGACAGAAATTGTTTTTTCCTTTTTCTTTATCTGTCAACCTATCCGTAAAACGGCATGTACATGTAGTAGCACGCCTCTTATGAATTTGTAAAATTCATCTCCCACATTCAGACATAACCCCCTGTAAAATGAAAGATTTAGAACACCCTGTTTGAGCCTGCCTTTCGAACCTTCATCAAAAATAGGAAAAGATCCTCAAACAAGCATAAACCAGAATAGCCAATCGGCAACATTTATTCATAATCATTTCTGCATATTTCTGTTTCAAAGCTACAGCTCGAATGCTAACCCTAACTACTTATCCATTCTTTTCGCAGATTCTATCATGAAAAGTGGATATTAAAGATCCTATTCAAGGAGAACATTTAACTTAATCCGATAGTAGCAAAACCCATGAAAAGAAACCAACACTAATAAGATTTCTACTTATTATTTTGAAGTTTGCCACTATTGGAGATAAATGCAGTAATTTCATCGTGTAGCAAAAACAGCAAGCAGAACAAGGTTGTTCTACGGACCAAGAACATGAACCACATTTCTGTGTCAAAAAAATAAATCGACCGAAAAAGATGAAAAATCATTGATCATCTCAGCAGAAACAGTTCAGAAAACAAAACCAGCTTCTCTAGCATTTTCATCTAGTAGATAAATGATCAGACTTTAAGTTCAGAATAGACTAAAAACTTTCAATAAGTGGATAAATGATCAGACTTCTAAGTTCAGAATTGACTAACGGTCCACGTACTGATAAAAGTCTTTGAAAATGTGGAAACTGGAGCTGAAAATGAATCTCTCTAAACATATGGATATATGCATAGACAAAACATGGTAGAAATTCATCAGCAAAATAGATGCATCAACCTAAGCAGTCACTTAATTACACAAATGTTTAGTGACTGACTGGGAGGGGAGAGAGAGAGAGCAAGAAAGCTAACCTATCCTTTGGAGTTGTGGACAGGATTGCAAAATATGAGTTCACAATTGAATCATAAAATGTCAAATCAACTAGCCAATAGCTAATCTAGAAACTGCACGTCATCTTACAAATTGCTTAGCATAAATATAGAACAAATATTGCCCATCAGTAAAGAAAAATTAACAGAGGATAACCACAATTCTAGAGAAGCTAGCATTTTCTAAAAACAAATCTAATTTCTTAAGGGTAAAGCACAGTAACACATTTATCAGTTTTCACTTGCATGAACTAAAATATTTAAAGGATTCGACCTAAATGAGAAGATCATCAACAAAAGTTTATTATTATATTTCAAAACGAATAGAAACAAGCAAAGTCATGATTGATACATTTCTGGCATCTTGATCTATACTCTCGTATAAAATTGGGCAAACGAGAGAAAATGACATGACATGGTTGAAATTCATAAATGATAAACCAATCAGGGTCTACAATTTAAGAGAAGCTATTGCTTCAGGTCTAAAATCAACTCTCAGACCCAATACTCTTCTAACCTCGGCCGGAGTTAGTCTCCAAGTCATGGGCCCCGAGTTCTCTCCCCAGAAATCTAAAATTTCAGACACCTTTTCTAAGTTTAGGATAGTAGCCATCTGGGTGAGACGAGAAAATTTGTCTCTAACTGTCCTCTGTGTCATACTAGAGAAATGGCTGACTAGTGTCCTTGCATCTCTGTCAAGCTGCAGACCCCCAAGTTGATTGAACCGTTTTTGCATCATGATGACCTCTAGCCTTTTCACGATGAAGTCGATGACGAGGTGCACAAATGAGTCATAATTGTTGGCTGTCATCAGTGGCTGAAGCCACGCCACATTGGTCTCCACAGCATGGAGAAGCCTTTGAACCCAGGAATCATTCAACTCATTTTCTGCATAATCTGCTTCAGATAGTTCATAGCTGATGGTTGCCACGGTATCTAATACAGGTCGAATTCGAGGTGTCACGGTGGCTACAAGTTGCTCCATTCCAACACTTAGTGCCTTCTTGAAATTGTTGCTCATTTCATTCAATTCAGATACGCAGGATTTAACTCTCTCCCTGTCTACTGGTGCAGGGAATACCTAATATATGAAAATGGCCTCAGTCTGAGCAATGCACAAAATTTGGGTATATGCCAAAACAAAGAAAAAGATAATGGAAAACATAATATAAGGTGGTGCTCATTTACCTTACTAAGATGTTGAATAGATCCTTCAGATTTTCTCGAAAAAACATTCATGTACTTACCATCGAGGACATCTTTGACATTTGGTATAAATTAATATGTAATAAATTACAGAAAAGACAGCATATTTTTATTTTCCAGTAAAATATTGCATGTTTTACAGTTAACTGAAATGATATTTCAATGTCATCAGAGTTGATCAAATTACAATGATCAAATCACGTTAGAAGCTAGATCAACCTTATTCTTTGACATCTAGACAAAATCACAGAAATTTATATTAAGTTACAGTACAATGCTATGTCTTTATTTCTCCAGTAAAAGAACCACATGTTTAAAATTTCAATTGAAAGATATTTCAATTTCCACATAAACCAAAATCATGTATCACAAAATTATTCAAAATATGAGGTTATGACCATGTGAGATACTGGGGCACAAATCTAATCACTGTAGAAAATCTAGCCGGTTGTCCTAAATTTAGCCCCTATTTCGGCTCCATAAAAATTAGTTTTTAGGGAAAAATGTATTTGGAATAGTGATTTTTTGAAAAATGTGTAGTTAAAAAATAAGGAAAAGTTCTTTATTTATATGTAATATTATTTTATTGAATAATATATGATTGAAAAAAAGACAGAAAATGCATTAATATTAAAATAGAGCCCCAAACACGAGCTTAATATATCAAAAAATCTTGATAGTACAAAATCTTGTCTCAAATACAGAAATGAGTGTGGTTCTAAACTATGATGCTCAGACTCAGATACATATATCGGGTACAGGTACGTATCTAAGTATCGAATCTTTTATTTTCTAAAATGTATGATACGGAGACATGGCTAAACGTCCAAATTTCGGACATGGGTACGTCTTTGAAACTTAAATTTTTTTCCCAAAAAAATTACATGTAAAAAGTTAATAACAATTAAGTTTCAATTTGTTAAAAGATAAACATGTCACCTAAAACCAACTAAAAATTTATCTAAAAGTCGAAAACACAATAAAAACATAAATTGACGTGACAAAGCACAAAATTAAATTGTTCTAAAACATTTATTTATGTTCATTTTATAATTATCTGTCCGTCATTTTGGCAAAAAATAAATCACATTTAAAATTTTTTTAAAATAATTTACCATGGTGCTTTTTAACTAAAATAGTCTCATCAAGATCAACAGAACCAAAAAGCATATTTAAGAAATAATAAACCTCATGTAATTTGCTCAACCAATAAGGAAGGAATATTCGGAGAAAGAGGTAAATAAACCCAGCGATAAGGCTCAACCAATAAGGCTGTAAATAAACTTCAACCACAGTGGATAATTTTTTTTTTTTTTATAAAAAAAGGCCTCTAAGTCCAAAACTTTTTCTCCTTTACCAACCCAGCAAGCATTGCGACTTTCAGAACTACAACATTGGTGGCAGCAAAGCTCCAACAAGTTTCGTCCCTGGCCATGTCCCGTTGAAAATTGCCATGTCTATCCCATATTTCATACCCGCACCCCGTGTCGTGTCGACAGGGGTATGCGGCCAAAAAGAAGAGTCTGAACATCACAGGTTCTAGATAGTTTTAAAAAACTATTTTAGGCTTATACCTTGAATCCAACCTCATGTGATGCTATCATAAAATGCTACAAACCCTGCACCTTTAAGCAATTTGAGAGGCTTATTCCTTGACTTGGTGACACTTACGCCTCAAGCCTGAACCTCAAGCCAGCTAAGGTGTTTGCCCGTTTACCATTTTCAAACATTTAATTGCTGACCTTAGCCTTTTGATTTATTTCTTTATAACCTAAAATGTTCTAAGGGGTATTCCGTTTTCTTTTTTCTACCTATACGGAAGGAATATGGGAAGGAAAATATACCATTGCAATTGGAGGATAATGACAAAAAGAAACTTAAAGGAGGATGATAATGTTAATGATTCCCTTAAAGATCACATGATATAAGAAATTTTTGGGCAGCCATCATTTTGATACATAATTACTAATTTGAGAACTTCTTATCTTCTATTTTCTTGATCTAGTTTATGTTTGTTTGCAAGTTAGACTTAGAATTTTATTAATTACTTTGTAACGGATTTTTGTTCAAGGTATATTAAGAGCATATTTTTATATTTTTATATTTTTTTGCATTCCTTTATTGTTCTATCTTGAGCTTATACCTGAAAGCACCTCCAGACTCATGGAAATAAAATGCCTCAGTACCCGATTAAGCCATTTTAAACATTGGCTCTCCTATACAGCTGGAATGTAGTTTGAGACATCAAGTTGGTGATCGAAATTCAACCTTCCAAATGGTAATGGTTGTCATGACTAAAGTGACATGCAGAAAATGTAGGGTCTCTCATTTAGGATTCGAGCTTTGGTAGCTTTCAAAATGCAGCAGATAACAGTGCTTAAAATCAAAATTAAGTAAACCTACAACGATTACTAAATTGCTATTTAATTTTTCTAATCACTTCTCAAATTCATAAAATTCTAACCTGTGAATGAATTTGAAATAGAAAAGCAAATCAGGTATTTAAAATTAAAGAAACAAAATATAATGTGCCATGTAAAGTCCTCACTTACTTCTGCACATTGTTCTTCGATCTCATGGCAAAGTTTCAGGACATACTCACTACTGACATCCATGTTGTTCAAAGACGTGGCAATCTCAGTTCCAGTCTTCTGCACCCCAACACCTCCCAAAAATAGCTTTGCTCCAAGATTTGGCTCCCTCGTCTGTTGTTGCAGTGCCTCACCATATTCACCCCCCAATAAACTTGAGGCGCTGCTCAACACAGCAATCACCGAGTTGATATTTGAAGTAGAAATTGCCCTTCTACAGCAACTCTGCAGCACATAAAACACGTCATCTACCATGGATGTTGTGAGACTATCAGGTACATGCTCATCGATTTTGATGGCTTTCCTCACATTTTCCACCATAAAATACCCTTCCAAAATGACGTAGTAACCAGTAACATCTTGAGCAACTTTACTGAAATTCCCACTCCTAAAAGCCTTCGTGGCTCGGGGACCTAATTCTGGATCCACAGAGGTCAAGCTCCTTATTTTGGACACCATGTACTCAGTGTAATCCTCACCCAACTGCGTCAAAGACAGTATCTCTTCCAGATATAACTCAACCTCTCTAGGGTCGGGCCCTTCTGCCCCAGCTGAGAGTAAATTGCTCTTATATGAATTAATATCAGAGGTCAAATTCGCTAACTTCCTGTACTCCATGTATTTTTTTAAAATGATAGGTCCCCGTGAATCACATTCCTCATGAAGCTCACAAATGGCATAAACAATGCCATCCTCACCGCACAAATTCCTTAAAACCTCATTATTTTCTTCTACAGCCAAGACAATGTCTTTGAACAAATTCGTCAAACACGCCACAAAGTTAGCCTGATTATTACTAATATTATTGGGTTGCTCCATCAATTCCACCAGTTGCTCGAATTCAATCCGGGATCTCATGGAAATGACCTTTTTCAAGTAATTCACATAAACCTGCAAGCCTTCCTCTTCAAGACCAAGGGGAGTGTAAAGCTTGATGAAACGGAGAATGGTGGGATGATCCCGCTGGTCTACAGCAGCCGAGAGCCTCTTCTTGGCTATGCTTTCCAATTGCTTCTTGTAGGAGAGGAGCTGTTCCCGCTGATCCGAAGCCGAGGAGTCTTTAAACTTGGAGTCAATTTGGAGAAACGTCTGGATGTAGGATGCAGCAGACTCGAAATCCTCCGATTGAAGTGACTTCTGAACACCGTCGAGACAACTCGAGCGATCGACGATTGCATCGATGCGTAGAAGAGTGTCTTTGACGCGAGATTGGGCAAGATCGAGGTGTCGCACTTTGGCGGAGACCTGATCGGCGAGGGAGGAAGTGGAGCTTACATTAGAGAGCATATAGGCTGAATCAGCCTTGACAATATCAAGAACCTCGGCAGATTTGTGAAGGCCAGAGAGCTGGCGGTCCAAATCGGAGCGCTGAGATAGAATAGTCTCCAGCTCGAGATCTAGGGCTCGCTGGTAGGCTATACATTCATGTAGGAGACGAGTCATGGCTCCCACATCTGTCAGCTTCCGAACGTAATCCAGTGCCTCCGCCGTACCGAATTGGACCGATGAATTCACGGCGGCAGAATTGGTGGAGGTGTCATCATCCTGTTCTAGCCTTGGTGTCCCTGCCATCGGTGTGAGAAACAGATTTGCCGTTAGTTGTAGAGGGATTGAGAACTCAGCCAATTAATTTTTTTTGCTTAGAAAGCCTGACAACTATTAGGAAAAATGAGTTCTAAAGAGCGATTTTTTTGAAGAATGCGAGCCTAGAAAGTGGGGGAAAAAATTTTATATACGTATAAAATATTTTATTGTGTGAATTGTTATAAAAAAATCATAAAATAAATTAATAGTTGTCAAACAGATACTAAATAAGTAACAATTTTAACACTATGAAAATTACTTCTAATAATTACGCTGACCAAACATGTTTTTCAGCTTATTTGGATAGTGTTTGCAAACAGCTTATTTGGGGAGTGTTTGTAAAAGGTTTAAACCCCTATTTTGTACAAATTAAAATCTCAGCTTATTTGGGGAGTGTTTGTAAAAGGTTTAAACCCCTATTTTGTACAATTAAAATCTAGATTTTAATATAAGTCAAAATCAATAATTCATTTCAACTACATATTTTATAAAAAATAATTCGATGGTTTATAATAGTAAGAAAAAAAGATAAGTGTATATGGTGGTGTTTACGAGTTCTCCACAGGTGCTACATTGACGGTACTTAATTCACAAACTGTTTTTTTTTTTCAACTGCCAATCAAATTGCGCCAAGTGGAATTATGTGAAATTTCTGTGGAAAAGACATGTACATGTAACATTGCTCTATTAGTAAACATAAACTAAACATTCCTTTGCAATACATGTACAAGTGGTCAGTTCATGAGTATTACATGATCCTAAATCTGGAAAGAATCGTGTTAGTGGGTTTCATTGTTAGAAATTTATTATTAATTAGAATAATGCAAATAGTACATTACATGGGTTAAATCTTGGTATACAATATGTAAGAATTCAAAAAGTGTTGTGCGGGAGAGATTTTTTAAATCTGTCCAACCATGTATTGTCACGTGATACAATGTCTAAAATAATATAAAAAAAATGTACATGAAGCATGATTGTATTAATTATATGTATGAATATAGCTTTTACCAAGTACTGGTGATTTAGCTATTTTCTACCTAGTCTTTAGGATAGTCATACTCTACTGCATCGTTAGCATATTTTTTACAAATTTAGTTGGGCCCTATGGCTATAAATAGCCCATTCTATAAAAGTTTAAAATGCATTCAGTTTTCTCATTCTTTTATTGGCTTTTGTGCTTTTATTTAGTTCATTTAAAGAATACAGTAACTTTCTTTGCTTGTAGTAGTTTTTTTCTTTTCTTTATTGAGTACTCATTTATTAACATTGATATCAAAACCAAGTTGAAAAACACAAGTGTAAATACATAAGGGAGTATTTAAAAGCACCAACTCACTTCTTTTCACTTATGTGATTAATTTTTTATGGATTTTGAGAATTTTGTATAGCCTGCAGTTCCACACTTTAATGGTCACTATGACCATTTGAGCATGCTTACGAAAAACATCTTAAGGTTCAAGGAATACTGGATGGTTGTTGATTCTGGAGTAGCAGAACTAGCAACAGATTCGCAAAAGACGGAGCAGGAAGGGCTGAATTTGAAAGATCTTAAGACGGAGAACTAACAATTCCAAGCCATCGATTGCTCAATTCTAGAAACCATTCTCAGGAAAGATACTAGCAAGCAAATTTGGGATTATACGAAGAAAAAGTATCAAAGGAATGCAAGGGCCAAACATATGCAACTCCAAGCACTTCGTGGTAAATTTGAAACCCTACAATTGGAGGTGGGAGAATATGTTTCCAATTATTTCTTAAGGACGATGACAATTGCTAATAAGATATAGATACATGGTGATACGCTGGAGGATGTCACCATTGTTGAAAAGATGTTTTGCTCCATGACAACAAAAGTCAATTATGTTGTCTATTCCATTGAGGAATCAAATGATATTGATAATCTCTCTAGATGAGTTACAAACTGCTTTGCTGGTTTATGAGCAGAAAATTCAAGCGTTATAAGCCTCAACTAATAATTATTCTTTGACATCAAAAAGAGGGTATCAAGGATGATGAAAGGGCCGAGGCAACAATTATGGTAGATACTTACAAAATTCCGAAGATAATCAGTTTTCTAATACTCCAGGGAGAAGAAAATGCTATGATGACAATCATTCAACTTATTCTAAATCAAAGTCAATGGACAAATCAATAGTTGAATGCTACCGGTGTCACAAATATGGGCATTACAAGTCAGAATGTCAAACCAATATCAAGAATTATGGTGATAAGCAATCCCGTGTACTAAGTGTTGGTCAGCTACAAGAAAAGTGATATGAGATCTCTATTAAAGATGGAGTCGGCAAAATTGAAGATAAAAAATGGACTTAGTGGCTCAAATCAACATGACAGCTAACCAATGTTTCCATTGTATTTCCACAACGCCACTCACTCATACTTTTCTGTAAGATTGAAGGAGAAGGAATGGTTATGGCATTTTTGCTAAGAACATCTTTTGGAAGATTGAAGACTTTACAACAGAAGAATGTCTTCCTCAAATTTTAACTCCTTCTCAAATTTGTGAAGAATGTGTTTTTAGCAAACAATACCGTAATCAATTCCAACAAGGGAAATCATGGGAAGCAAAGATGACTTTAGCTTGTTCATTTGAATATTTGCGAGCCAATAACTCCATGTTCTAAAGGAGGTAAAAGATATATAAATTAATCCAAAGATGGGTTTATTATTTGATAGGAGTTATTGTCAATATTTGATCACTACACCAAGAGTATCATTGGCAATGAATATTACTGTCCAAAGCCTTGATATTAGTGTTGTGCTGGGTATCGTGAGATGGGGATGTCCAAAGACTTGATATTAATGTTATGCTGGGTATCTTGAAATGTGGTTTACCATTATTTTAATTTATTGATTATTAAATGTAAATATTGATATGAGAATAATATTTCGTTCTCTATTTTGTTCTCCATACAGCAAGTTTATTTGCTACTATTATATATGCAAATGTTAATTATATTCTCATACTCAATGGGACAAACTTCAAGGATTGGAAAGAAAA
>CAIGRP010013762.1:0-11019 GCA_903798385.1 Fraxinus cuspidata
CCAACATGGGAAGCTCCAAAAGAAGGATTTCAAGCAGAGGCCTTGGAGGCCTCCTTAGAGAACAAAGGGCTAGGCTCTACATAATAAGGAGATGTGTGGTTATGCTTCTTTGCTATCATGATTGAGTCCAAACCTTCATCCACCGGCGGAGTCAAGAAGAATTTACACTTTTTGTTTTTCTTACTTTTCTCGACTTTCTTAGAGTGTAAATAGCAATCGTTACATGTATTAGCTACAAGCTAACAATTTTGTACTAACTGGCCTAATAAGGCTTCATGTATACATCCAATAGCTCGAATTGAAACGATCATTTTGATTTAATTTCATTACCTGAGTTAATTTTTGTTTCTTGTCATCTTTTTTCCCCCTATTCAATCTTTTGATCTTGGTTGATCCATTATGTGCAAATTTGCGGGTATAAACTTGAGATCTGGGGATTCATATTCAAGGTCAAAGCTTTTCACTTTGTTGAATTATACTTCTAAAAATTATTGAATCTTCTGCAGTATTCTTTCAAAGAACTTAGATTCTGGTGTGCTGATTAATGAAATTATGGAAGGATTCAATTGAGAATTATTTTAGAAAAGATAATTTAGTTTCCGATCTGAATTTATTGGAAAAATATTTTTTTGGAAGGAACAGCTTTTGGTGTGTTTTCAATTGCCTAACTTCTACTGTTTGGAAAGCTTAGAAAATACAAGAGGAAATTTCATTTGGTTAATATTTGTATTTTCCTCTCTTTGTTCATCTTTTAGGGGGATGTTTTGATATTGGATACAATTCTGAATACACATTTGATGGGGTTTTTTTTTTTTTTTTATAAGAAACACTTTATGAAATTTGTCTAAGCAAAATATGAAAAGATGATTTTTTTTTTTTTTAATAAAATGACCCTTTACTTTAGGAAATCTAGTAGAAAAGGCATACTCGAATCTCTATTCTATAGAGTCCAATAGAGTTAAGATAAATCTTGGTTCGTATATCTTTACAATTTCACATACACCAAATTATTCTTTTTCCACTTCATAGTTTTCTCACTGTTAACCCCCAAAAGGCTTAAAACAAAGAAATTATGAAGTTGCGTGTCTCAATAGTAAAAAAAGACCCTTTCTTGTTGCTTTGGGGTCGACCCATGAACAAACTGAACTCAATAGGAGCCAAGAAACCGGGGTCATGCATCGGGCAAAAATAAGAGCAACTATGTTCTAATTTAAACGTGCTCGCAAAAGAATGAAGCGGTCAAAAATAAATAATGACAATTTTGAGCAGTGAAATATTAATTTACAAAATAAGCTCTCTTTTAAAGTATTTAAGAGAGTTTTAATTATTTTAAAAAATTAAACACACTTTTCTCATCAAAGTCAGTAAGCTATCTTTTTTAACAATGATTAATAAGATCTAAAAAGCAAGATTATGTGCTCTCGGAGCATAGTTCAGTGATGCAAATGACATGAATGAGGTAGTCTCTGTTGAGTTGTCAGTCGCAGTATGAGAGTTCGATTCCTGCTTCTTACAAGGTATGAAATTGGACTTTTTGTGGATATCAGTATGACAGCTCTTCTACTCTAACCTGCTGAGGCATATCTCGCAATTTACCTCCTCCACAATACTCTAGGGATAGGGCGATGGGACCCTCAAGGTTGGGGTTTAACCTTTAAAAAGCAAGATTATGCTGATTAGCTTTTAGCATTTTAAAATCATAAAATTAATTATCAAAACTATAACATTATGATTGTACAAATTAAATCCCTTTTATCAATAAGTCAAACTAAAAGCAATGGTTGTTAATTAATTAGGTTTAGTTGTTTTTAATTTCAATTGTCTTTATCATTATTGAAGTTTTCTAGAAACATAAAACTATCAATTTCAAATTAGTTTTGCTAATCTTGTTTGTAGTTTCTTGTATTTAGTGATGACAATAGGCCAGTCGAGCCGGCTCAGCCCTTAAACCCACGAGCTTGGCTCGAGCTTGTGGCTCGTGGGCGACCCACGAGCTCGTGAGCTCAGGAGTTGAGCCGCGAACCCACGAGCTTTTTGATTATTTATTTATTTATTTTATGTTTTTTTAAAAAATTTCTTTAAATTTTCCGAGCCCACGAGCCGCTCGCGAGCTCGACGGCTCGGCTCGTCGAGCTCACTTGCGGCTCGGCTCGGGCTCGTCAAAATGACGAGCTCGAGTGGCTTGTTTTTTACGAGCTCGTCGGCTCGATTGCCACCCCTACTTGTATTCAACCAAACAGCACTTATTAATTTTAAATTAGGATTATTCTGTAACATATTTTATCCAAATTAATATCCCAGAAAAATTTTGTCCTTGTGTGCAAAACTTATCGGCAATGCGTAGGATTAGAAAGAGACTTTCAATATGTGCATTTTTTTTTCACGGGACAGGACAAATATGTCTATTTATCAATATTTTCTTGTTAGAGAAATATAATAATTCCGTGGGTGAAAATGATATATATTAATAATTAGTAATTAAGATGTGACTTTTAACTTATCAAGATTTTCATGTTACTGTTAGTTTCTAACTATGTTGCTACGATTTTTTAAATTTATAATGTTGTTAATTTTTTTAACATGGACAATATTATACGTTTTCCTCATCTCTCTTTCCAAATATATATTATTCTAAAAGATCGATGAGGAACAAAATCATGTAGTATATATCGACTTCTATAATCAAGGAAAATTGACCTAAGGCCTAGGCAGTCAATGCATATCGAGAGTTCAATTTGGAATTATGTTTAGCGATATTTACCTCGAGCTTCATAGATTTCTTTCGAGCGAAAGAAAGTAGCAACCATCTGTGGATTGTCTAAAGTATGCCAAATATATGAATTATACAACTTCGTCGATGAGGCGCACTGAAATGGCATTTGTAGATGTCGCACTTACGATCAAGTCCAAGAAAGCTACTATGCTAATCTTTTAACCAATAAGATGGCGAGATGGCATTGGTCTCGTGTTATGAGACACATTGTTCAATAATGTTACTGTTAGGGTGCGCTTGATTGTCAATATTTTTCATGAAAAATGTGTTTTTCCACCTAATTTCCTACTTTTGTGTTCTTTGATTTCCAATTTTTTTCACGGAAAATATTTTCATACTTTTGGTCATGTGACCATATTTTCCTTGAAAACAAGGAAAATATTTTCTTTAGGGAGATGTGGTTTTTATTTTCTAGGTAATTCATTCTCTCTTTCTCTCTCATCTATCTACCAATAAAAATGTATAGATCTTATATTTTCTAGGTTGAAAATTAAATCAATCGAACACATTTAATTAATAAGTTACATACAAATAAGTTCTATGCAACTGAGTTGCATATAATTTATTTTATTTCCGTGCAAATTTCATGCTTGCAATCAAACGCACCTTTAGTGAAAAGTGACAATCGGTGTTAAAATTTCTTGTAAACTAATACAAGATATTCCAAGACTTCAAACGAACCATCCTACTATCAAGTCAAATACTCCCCACAAAACTATCTGATAACTATGATGTCGAATTCTTTTGAATCATTCCGATTCCTTCCTTCCTTTGTACGAACTCCAAGTCCGGTAACGAGAACTAACCTAATGATTAACATTGAAAATGTGACCTAATCAAGATAAATTAATGTTGAATAACATAATTGAGATTTCACTTAAAGTTTGGTGACAAAAATTGAAATTATCCTAGTTATAAGGTAAATTCTTCCATTATTTCCATATTTTTTTAAACACCGATTCACCATAAACAGTAGACCTGATTTAAGTTCCGTTTTTTAGTTTCCACTTCAGGGTTTCAACTTTTTCGATCAACTGAAAGAAAAATTATACTAATTTGTGGATTACATTATTTTTCTTATCGGGAAAAAAGCAACAAGAGCCACAATCTACTTCTGTAAGCAACGAAAAAAATCTCTTTTAAAAACCCACAATATGTTCATACTGAAAATCCTTCTTCAAACTATAACTACCATTTTCTATAGCAATTGGATAGCCATTTTCTTTTGCAATTAGAAGCCTGTTTCTAGTGGCTAACTCTTTGGTATCTTCGGAGTAAAATATCCAACCTTTCTCGTGTGGGTCCCCATGACTGTCCTAAATTCGATTTCAAACCCTTAGATAGCGGTGGCTGCCAGCATGATGGCTTCCCGACCATTCAGCAACAGGTTGTTCACCAAGTAAGGAGTGAGGGGCTGGGAACAAGTCTCCCATCACCTACATACCACGGTCCAAATTGACTATTAGAATTTTGACTTGATATTTGGTCATTGGCTTAATCACACAAATCGTCCCTACATTTGGCATGTAGTGTGCAAAACGTTCATACGTTTCAATTTTTTGCATTTTCACCCATATTTCAACGTTTCATTGCGAAAAACGTCATTTTCACCTATTTTTAACGTAAAATGATCAATATACCCTTAAAACAAAAAAGAAAAGAAAAGAAAAGAAAAATAAAGAATAAATTGCAATCTTACTCCTCAACTTTTTAAAAAATGCAAATGAGTCCAAAATTTATGAAAATATTAAAAATAACAAAAAAACTCTATTTTTCTCCCTCTCCCACCACATTCCCGTCCGACAACTTCCATTCATTCCTCACTCCCCGACCCTTGGAGTCTCCCATCACCTACATACCACGGTCCAAATTGACTATTAGAATTTTGACTTAATATTTGGTCATTGGCTTAATCACACAAATCGTCCCTACATTTGGCATGTAGTGTGCAAAATGTTCATACGTTTCTATTTTTTGCATTTTCACCCCTATTTCAATGTTTCATTGCGAAAAACGTCATTTTCACCTAGTTTTAAGGTAAAATGACCAATATACCCTTAAAACAAAAAAGAAAAGAAAAGAAAAGAAAAATAAAACGTAATATACCCTTAAAACAAAACAAAAAATAAAATAAAAAAAAATAAAAAAAAAATAAATTGCAATTTTACTCCTAAAATTTGGAACGTTTTTCGCAATGAAACGTTGAAATAGGGGTGAAAATGCAAAAAATTGAAATGTAGGGACGTTTTGCACACTACATGCCAAACGTGGGGACGTTTTGTACGATTAAGCCTTTGTTCATTCGATATCGAATAGGAATTTTGGTTTCCTACTTGTAATATGATTGTTTAGAATCCTGTAATGATTAGAAACTAAAATCCTATTATTTTGTGTTTCTATAAATTGAGGTTCACTTTAATATTTTATAGTATTCTAAAAAGCTCGGCATCGCCTAACTTCGAAGGTCAGCCAATATGCCCAGCTTAGCGCTTATTTTTTTTTTTTTTCAGTTTCTAAATGGTTGAATTTTTTCATTTCTCAGTTCCTCTATTTCGTCTTCCACATGCGCGCTTTATTAATTTTTTTATTTTTCCCTTCTTTTTTAAAAATCTTTTATTTGACATTAATTTTTTTATTTTCTAAAAAACTTTTTATTTTGACTTTAATTTCAATTTTTTAAAGACTTTGTCTTTATATTAAAATAACTTTATCCGATAAGAAGTTAAATAAAATTTAAGCTACAGTACTATCTACATTATGTATTTATGATCTTGAGACCCATAATTTTGTTGAAAATTTCAAAAACATGTATGAATTTCCTATAAATTTATTAAGTATGACTTATTTATTTGAAAATTGAAATTATGAAAAACAGTCTATAGTTCTTACATTTCGAAAACTTGAAAATTGTATAATTGACTAATTAGGAAGTAAATATAATATTTTATAATTTTGTTTTATATGTGTTATTTTAATTATTTAATAATTTTTTAATGATTAAAATTTAAAATCATATTAAAAATTAAAAAAAAAACGCCTTTTTTTACGTCTAGGCTTCGCATGGGCTTGCTTAAACTCGTAAAACTTGAAACTTCATTTCCACGCTTAACCACACTATATTATTTTTAAAACACTGGTATTTTATCACTAAGTGGTGTTTCTTAGTATGATTTTGTGTGATTGTAACAATTTTCACATAGTGAAATTTATATATTTTGAACAAAAATAATGTGAAAAATCGAGAAATTGTTCCTTAGATTGGCTACTGCTGAACTAAAAAGTTCTAAATGTTACTGTCAAACTAATACTTACTATTTGATGAGTTCGAAATTCATAATGCAATTTCATTTTTTATTTCTCTAAATGTAATCAGGCAGAAAAATGATGCACCAAAATAAATTCAAATAGTTAAAAGTTAAAACAGTTAAATTCCAATAACAGTGGGCGGGACAGTGTGTATCAGGCTGGATAAGAGTCGAATCCCCAATGCAAAATTCTGTTGTCGGCCATGAAAGAAAAAGAAAAATAGCCAAGCCAAGCCATCCCCACCCAGCCGACAAAATGTGACGAGTCAAAGTAGCAGCCTCATCCACCCCCACGTGCACCACGACCCCACCCCATCTCTTTTAAATTCTCTTTTAATCATTGTAGGACTATTATAAAAAAAAAACCCGTCCCGCCCCTACAGCATTGTAGATGAGGTAAATTATAGATGTGCTTCAACAAGTTGGGGTACAAGAGCTTTCATATCGATGCCCACAAAAAGTCCAATTTCATACCTTGTAAGAGGTAGGAATCGAACCCTCACACTGCGACTGCTAGCTCTCAGTCATGTCTTTTGCACCACTGAGCTATGCCCTGAGAGACTATTGTAGGAATATTATATGTTGCATTATAGATACACTATGCATATACACATTCTTGTATGATAAGAGAAATAAAATGAATTTAATGATGATGCAACACCAAACTACCCATTTCTGCATGCATGTATTGGACCACACCAACTTGGATTCAATGTTCAAACTATTCCCATAGAGATATAGTAGTTAAGAGTAGACGGTTAAGAATATTAGGTAAACAACCAACAATTTTCGTTTAACCATGAATCATAATTTCCAACTACTAAGATTTGTTTGTTAAAAATATATTTATTACATGATTTGATTAGACAACATAATCTGCCTGCTGATTTTAATGTTTTTACCCCTTAGAGGAGTGTGTAGTTTTTAATGAATTTCTGTATCTTCCTGAATTTTCTTTCATAGATTGGACGTATACATACAAAAGTTTAGGTGCAAGGATCTTTATTCGAAACTATTCAAACTAAATCGAATCAAATTGAACTTGCAAACTCGATATAATTTCTTTTTAAACTTGAGATTCTATCTTAAAATATCAGCCTTATTAAGTAAAATAACTCGAGCTCTTATATATTAGTTAATTATTCCATGTCTTGGTTGGATATATTAAAATGTTCGTTTGAGCTTAATGAGTCCTGGATACCATATAAAACTCATCTTAAAAAGCCAACCTTATTAAGTGGAATTGCCAACCTCTTATATATTAATTAATTGTTTCATATTTCTTCGATGTTAAATTTATCCTTAATAGCTTCAATTATAATTTAATTAGTTTTAAATTTTTAAAATTGAAATGAGTCTACTTTAGACTTATTTTCAATTCTAGATGTTGCAACTTTTTTAGAACTTTCTTGTAAACATGCGGGGTGGATGGGGCTGCTCATGGGATAATATAAAATTTCGATTTGAATTCCTCCTCGGCATATTAGGTTAGGTTCTTTTTAAGACTTGTAAGAGACTGCTAGAAAATATGTTAGCTTACGGCTCTAATGGTTTCTAGTTAGATCTAGAAGTATTTATTTTGTCACGCGTTTTTTTAATTTAAAGATTTTGCAGGTTATGTCATGTTGGTCAAATTTGATACATAATATGTAAATTCAAAAATATGTTTAAATATCAGTTAGTTATGGTTCAAGCCCGTATTAAATGAATTTTCACTAAGTTGAGGGTTGATTTGTAGTATAATATCTTAATGAGTTAAAACTCAAAGCGAGATGGTTCATCCCCAATCACATTACCACCTAGGTGAAGAACAATGTTGTGTGAATGATAGGACATTAAAACCTTCTTCCAGTAACACCAGTCGTGCATATCTATGTTAAGATACAATATAAATGTTGACCATCGAGAATTCACTAACATACACTTCACTTGAAATCTAAAAGGCTAGCAATTTGAGTACCAAATCAAGAATCGTCTTCTCACTTCGCCCATACTCATGGAAAATTGAGCTAGCTCTCGAGCCTCTTTGGCAAAGTTTTCTTTTAGATTTGCACTCGATAGTTAACACAAAAGTTTGAGCAAATAATGGTGAAAAGGAGATTCACAGTAATTTATCAGATGCTCCCAAATGAGCATTGATCAGTGTCAGTGACCAGGGTGTCAAAGGCCCTTCATGTCTGATTTTCCAAGGTATCATAATTCATAACAACTAACGAGCCTCATGATCTAATTCAAAATTCAAAACTCATGCTGAGGCCCATTTTTCATGTTGTTTCACCTGGCTTTTTATATGGTACATGTACCACTACCAAGTCACTATCCCTAGACATAATGTTATAATAGCCAGCTGACTTCCAATCTATGGGACAATTTGCATGAAATTCCAGTTTCTCTTAAAGCAATTATGCCCCAGTAGTCTCTTTGAACCATATTTTCAGACAGACTTAATGACCTGTAAGGCTGTCCAGGTTCATTGATTTTCCTCTCATCCAAGGTGCATTTGTCCTGGTTTCACACAACTTATTCAACAGTGTCCCACTTCCAACCACTATGATGCAGCTTCCAAGAATTGGGAATACAAGGGTCTTAATGGTCATTCTGAGGCACAAAACAAGTTCTAAATGTATATGATTTCAGTCTAAGTATACTGTGCATCCGAAGCATTTATAATCAAATGTTGTCTTCACATTTCTAGCATACTAGAGGATAAATAAATAGACACCAAGTCAGAATTAGCACTGGATTGTTTATGTGCAAGTATAACTACAGAAGGATGATTACTGAACAGATTTGACCGCTCATACAGGGAGCAACTACAATATGACTAGCTTGGTCTAGCAAAAGAACCTACGACAGCATGAAATACAAAATCAGTTGACATCCTCAAACAGAAGCAAGCAGCATAGAATATATATATATATGACCAGTAGTTACACAAGATTGTCACTTCAACTCAAAAAGATTTGCAAAATGTGCTATCGCAAATTAGCAGTCCTTTTGAGACGTCGACTTTTATTGTTAGTCGATTGCCTTGTCAGACATGTTTCCTCCCCAAGCTACATAACTTTCCTGTGACTCAAACTCCTGCAAAATTATTTGAGAAATATCACAACTTAGTTTTCCCAAACTTTTAAGTAAAAAAGGTTACTTGTTTAAAAAGTAAGTCTTACGTTGTTACAAAATAAATAACTTATTTTTTTCTTTGATCAATACAAAAATAATCTATTTTACAACTTACTTATAGCCAACAATATACTTATTAAGTCCAAAAAGAAGAATTCAAAGAGGCAGCAGATCTTACAAGTTGGCTCAACCGGAAATCTGAAGGTGCATCAAGCTCTATGTTTGCGAGATTTAATGGATCTGCCAAACCTTGGCACTCCTCCAAATCCTTCTTCAGATCCTCCGGTCCTAAGCGAGCATAATCAGAGAGAAAGGTTTTGCGATTCAGTCCTTGATCCTTTTCGTTTCCATCTCTATTTGGAGATTGGCTTTGGAGAAACTCATCGCATAAAGATAGGGCTTCCACAAGTTGCTGTGAACTCAAAACAAATTGCGACTCATTTTCCCACCATTTCGTGTCATCGACAGCCTCATCCCCATTCCTATCCTCCACTCGATCACCATTGTTCTCTGTGTTGTGATCTGGATTATTGGGCTCGGACGGAGTTTCCACTTCCTCTTCCATATTTCCCTGGTCGAGATGCTAAAACAGAACCAATTTTGGAATTGATAGAGGAACATACCAGGGTGCCCCCACAACATTTACCACTAGAAGATAATAATTATTGTGAAAAAAACCAGTACTAAATTTACCTGAACACTAGGAACCAAAGATTCTTCTCGTGTGTCAATATTGGAGAATCTCCTTTCAGTGCGAGGAGGTTCAGGAGTCACAGACTTGGGAGTGACAGGATCCACTTTAGCAACCATCACATCAATGCTTTCATGAACAGCTTCTTCACTTTTCTCACCTTGTTTAACTTGTTGCTGCTGATAAAACACTTTCGAGATAACATATTCTCCCTCCTTTTCATCTTCCCCTGTACCCAAGTGATACTGATGCATTACCCAATTAGTCTTCTCTGCCTTTCCACCTCTAACTGGGCTGACATACAGAACCATAATTTTCTTACAGCCATGTTGAACACCATCCAGGAAGACCGGTTTTGTCCTACCAGTTTTATGCCAGCGAACATATCCTATATTAACATCATGTATCTTTCGACGCTTTCGTGTCCCAGTATTATAAGCTCTGATTGCTCTGTGGAAGAAGTGGGATGAACTTCCATCCTGCTTCACACCTGAAAATAACTTTTATTCTTTAAAAGTAAATACAACTGGAAGAGTTGTGAATCAAACACAGGAAGGAAATAAAGAAATCGAAAAAGGAATGCAGCAAATTTTTTATGTACCGGGTAAATATTGCGGATGCGTATAACAAATGCCATCATCTTCATCAACGGTTGGAATGAACTCATCAACGAAAGGATGAGATTTCGAATTCCCAAAACCAACTTTTGCAAGTAAATGAAAAATGATCTCTTGGTCAGAAGGATCAAATTTCACGCCTCTGGGTAAACCCGGCCACTGATTTTCTATCTGATAAAGTGAAAATTTGTTCAGAGTTGCTCTATTGCCAAACATATTATTGTCGAATTTAGAATCAACCAAATAATAGGAACTTCTTTGCTTTCAAAAAGTAACATTCTAATGAGCGTTGCAAAATTGAGTTCTAATTAGAAGCTGACTTATAAAGTAAACGTAGATCAGATGACAACAGTTATAAAGTTCAGTTACACGGATATAATAAACAAAGAAAGCATCCTGGCAAGTCTAGCAATTGTGAATTCACTTCACAATAAAGACAAATTTGTTTAATAAAAGGGACCAAAATCGTTCTGCAATATTAGTGGAAAACTAAGGTGCCGTTCTCTTCGT
>CAIGRP010013770.1:0-47322 GCA_903798385.1 Fraxinus cuspidata
AATTTATTGACTCAAATTATTATTTCATAATATATACTTTTATTATTAGATTTATCAATTTATTATGATTGAAAAATATATATATTTTAATTATATTATAAACTGAATTATATTTTCATGTGTATATGACTTTTATGTTTTAGTTCATTTATATAATGATTGATTCTTTTAATATTATTTAATTAAATATTAATAAACAATCTTACTATTGCGGTGGTCAACGATCGCCCTAATTGACTCAATATCATGAATTCGCAATGGGCATACTGAGACTTTTCTAATATGTCCTTGGAATCAATTAAAATGAGATTTTAAGGAAAAATTTGCTTTGAAATAGTGGTTTTTTTAAAGAATATCTAATTAAAACTTAAGGAAAAGATTTGCAATTACGTATAATATTATTCTATGGAAAAATATGTGGTTAAAAATAAATTTTGAAAAAAATGCATTTTTTAATAAAAAGAGCCCAATCAGGCTATATTTATATTCATGGACCCCAGTAATTAAACTTGTCATGATTTCCTTTCCATATGCTTAACATAGTTAGAAACAAAAAGGAGTTATAACATAAAGCCCCTATTTGATCTCCATTGAAATGTAATTTTGGGAGAAAATATTTTTGAAATAGTGATTTTTTTGAAGAATTTGTAGTAAAAAAATAAGAATTTTTTTTTAATACGTGTAACATTATTTTATAAAAGAATGTGTGATTGAAAAAAAGTTTTAAAAAAATTAACTCAAATTGGACGTTTGACACAAGGAATGACTGGTTCAAACCTATCATGCTACCATAATTTCGATAATACTTTGTGAATTGTGAGATTTACACTATAATTATATTCAAATAGAAAGATATCAAATTCTTATATATAAGTGTTACCGAGTGTAGATATGTGAAATTTTGAATAAGTGGGGGATTGTTATATAATTGTTTGTTGTTCAAAATTTGGGCCCTCTTTTTGGTAAAATGTGAAGAATTAATGATAAAATTGGAAGACAATGTTGGGTGATCTCTGCTTAACCATGTGTAAGCACGGCATCGTTTGCAAAAAACGGAAGCAATTTTGCTTCTACCATGCGTACACATGGATGTAACCATGAACCATGCTTAAGCTTGGTTCAAAAATTTAACCGTTGGGAAGGTTTTTTTATTTGAATTTTAGGTGCCTTTTGATGGAAAGTTCCCAACTTTTCACGAGTATTTGAAGCATCTTCATGGTATAATGTTAGAAATCTATAAATAGGTGATAGATTTCCAATTCCAAACATAAGAAAATAATCTTAGAAATCATCATTCATTCTATACTTGAATTTTTCCTATTCTATATACATATTCAAACCTGCTTCAAATTTTCAACAAGTTCAACTAAAAAGAATCATCTTCCTTTTGTGCGTCTTTCTTGAAGACTTGTCAATTCTTTAAACTATTTGCCAAAAATCATAAAAGCATACTAGAGGAAGCAAATATTGCTTTTAGGACAACGTATCATATACGTGTTCAAGCTCTATTCCTCATTTCATCTTGTTGAAGTTTCCATCTCTATCTTCTCCTCTAAAATATTTCCTAAAGAATCAATCAGAAGGAATTTGGTACGTATATTTCTCACATTCGTCAATAATCAGTACTCGCATCATGGAAAGATTTTGGTCATCTGGTATGGTGATGCCTTTCTATAACAATTAACAAAGACTAAGCTAGTCATAATGAACATGTGAACCTGCTTTTCTGTGAAACCCAAACAGCCATTTTATTTTTAACAGATATGCGAAGCATATGAGAAGCTAAGTTATTTGGTTTCATTTTATACTTCGGCAATCAATGAGGGGCAAACTAAGTTTATGCTTCGAACTCTCTCAAGTCTGGAGCTTAATCCCCTCGACCACAAATGGACCTGTCTAAGGGGGCATCTTTTCTAAGTATGTGAAATATATCTGAAACACACCCTATGCCTCTCCATGAACCTGGGTGTAAACATGACACTCAAGACTACGGAACATTTAAGCATACCTCTGTTGTGGGACCAACGACAAACTCTTGAAAAATTCTTACGACCTTGTATTGGCCACTTATTGTGCTTCATCCAAACCCGTAAGTGACTTGACTGGGATATTCAACTAGCCAGTCAAGCACCAGAAGGGCGACATACTTCATACTTGTCATCGGATACCATATGTATAGTGTATTCACGACAAACATTGCACTAGCAAACTTAACCATTGATGGAAGTGGAACCTACCTACAATGTTGCACCAAGGCTGATGCTAAGCAATAAGAACCATGCTAATCAAACAGACAAAATTGACAGAAAAATGGTGACAGACATACTTGGCGGGAATTCATTAGAAGGTGGAAAACTTTTTTAAAAAAAACGGGCGAATTACAATCTGCCACGTCAGTCTGTTTCCAAATCCTGTCAATTTTTCTGTTTGAGTGGCTTTATTCAAGCAATAATGACAGTTCAAGTTCAATCACCGGATGATAGTGAAGATCATTACGCTCAGGATTATCTTCAAATTCAAATAATCGACAAACTCGTCAGGCTGCAACTGCCTTGTGTTCGAAGACAATGAGGCCAGATTTGATCTGGAAAGATGTGACTTAGCAAACTCATGAATAGAGATTAGGCCAAGCCATTTCTTGCAAACAAACTTGCAGCTTATGATAGTTGCAGCTGAAAGTCTTGAGAAAATATCTACAATGATATGCAAAGATAGATTCATCAAGAATCCCTCATCACTCATTTTTGGAGTTATCTTTGATTGATCCTTTAATACTAGGTCTCGGATTTTTCTTCTACCAGAGGAACAATATATAGATGCAGGTTATAGTCTGCATCCATCTATTAATATTCTTAAACTCCATAAACCAGATGTTTGAATTATTTTCATATTGTCCTTGTACTTAATTCATAAATAGAAAATCACGTCCGCATTGTCCTGTTTTCAATTATTCCTGAAGTTTTTGTGTTGAATCTTTAATTTTAATGAAAGGGAACTCTAACAAACTGCGTCACTAGATTATAGTGAAGATCTTGGCAGTTGAGCTCAAGCTGGTGTTCAGATTCAACTAGCTTGCACTAAAGCACGTCTATCTCATATAAGTTGAACGGTGTCTTGTTAACAATATATGATTTATGGGTAGTAAGTCTCAGAGGATTTTGACAGAATACTCGTCAAGAAATCCCTGATCACTCATTTTTTACAGTTCTACGATCGACTCTCAAAAAATGCTGAAGCGAATAGCTTGATTTGTCTGGATTTGTTTTCTCCCAACGAGCCAATCTAGACAGACTTTTCAAATATTCATTTTTTATGAAGATTATTCCTGGATACATCACAATTATATGTATTCTTGGACCTGAAAATCATAATAACTTCTTATTCTGGACCATCAAAGTTTCTCAAGTATCGTGCTTGCACCAAAAACCAAGTCTGGAGTATTAACTATTGGTCCACTTCAGACGAGAGGTAACCGAAGGTCATTAAATACAAATATAGTATAAGATTTCAAAAGTTATCTAGCGTACGATGTCTAGAACAAAAACGTTTTCTGGTATTGGATTATATGACATCGGGCCGAAGGCAAAGGAAACCGAGTTCCCAGGGAAAGGGATCTTCCACAAGACACATCTCGTGTTCCTTGATTTGCCTCAATATGATCAAATAAAGAATGACTAAAGTTTGATGATTGATTTAGTGTCCTCTAAGTAATTAAATTATTTAAATGAGACTTGAGAAACATTAGGCATTTGTTCTTGCCTTAAAAAAAGTCTATTCAGTCCAACAAACCTCAATTTAAAAAAAAAAAAACAAAAAAACAAAAACCCTAAAGTATGATTATGACCAGCTCATTTCTTCCTCGGAAGGGCATTGAATTTCAGTCCCTCTAATGATCATGAATTCTCATATACTAGAGCATGTTGGTCAACAGAATTATGTATGCCTATGCTCTCTGTAGCACGGACACTTCAATAAGGGTAGCGTGTCCGTGTCCGACACGTGTTGGACACAAGTCGATACCGACACTTCTCGGACACTCGTAATCATATTTCTTTTTATATTAGAAATATTATATATTGTTAATTCAAAGTTACTAGCAAATAACAAATAAGTACTCATATTTAAAAGATTTCAACAAGAAAAATTAATAACAAGTATAAAACTAAATTTATACTATATAAATGAAGAATTTTTAAAAATTTAATCAACGTGTCGATAACGTGTCGTGTCTGTATTTTTTTTTAAAATCGTGTGTCGGCGTATCCGACACGCGTGTCCGTGTCGGTGCATCATAGCCTATGCTAGATATACACACACCAAGTATACATGCATCCCGAGTCCTCAGGATATATTTCAGAGCTAAATCGATATCAAGTGAATTCTATCAAATGTAGTTCTGTGACTTCGCCTCCAAATAAAGCAACACGAAAAAGAAAATTAGAAACATGAATAATTCTTATACGTTAAATACAATTTCTCTAATTTCTTGATACAGAATTCTTATGAGAAGATTAGCCAGCTAAACCAATACAAACAGAACAATATATTATTATACTGACAAAATAAATTTGATGATAAGTTTGCTACACGAGGAAATAAGAATAATCCAATTCCTGCAGGCAAACCAGAAGGAATTGAACCCGGACTTACTTTGTATCCGAGCATAACAGCGATGAAGACTCCCGGTTCACCTGCTTTCCTGAGGCAGAGGACGATATTCCTGCAGTTTGGAGGGATGAGGAAGAAGAAGGAGCTGGCACTGAAGCTGCAATAGTGGAGAGGGCGCTAATACTACTACTAGCATATAAACTGGTTCCCCCTACAGAACCCTCGGTTGCAGCCTTACGGGCCGGTGGCTTATCAATTTCAGTGATCCCTTCCAACATTTGAACCACCTTACCCATCATAGGCCTTTGAGATGGTTGCTCTTGGATGCACCAAAAGCTAACCAGAATTGCTCTAATCAGTTGCTCCATATCTATCTCATTCCGGGGAAGCCTTTTATCCACAATGGCATAAAAATTACCCTTTTCAAACTCCTCATACGCCCACACTGAAAACTTCACGTGGTTTGTCTCTTTTGATACATCAAAATTCCTCCTTCCGCTCACAATCTCCAACAACACCATCCCATAACTGTAGACATCGGATTTGGAAGTTATTGGAAGGTTAGCAAGCCATTCTGGAGCCAAGTATCCTCTAGTTCCCCTCACGCTCTTCAAGGTTCTATACCTATGATCTTTTGGATTAACAAGTTTTGCAAGACCAAAGTCGGATACTTTTGCATTGTAGTTCTCGTCAAGAAGTATGTTCTCAGGCTTTATATCACAATGAACAATGCAGTCCCGGCATTCCTCGTGCAGGTATGTGATCCCCTTTGCAGTTCCGAGCGCAATGCTATAACGATATTCCCAACTCAAAAGCTTTCCAGATTGTTCCTCGGAGACAAAGAGGAAGTTATCGAGAGAACCATTTTTCATGAACTCGTATACTAATAACCTATGACGCCCTTCCGAACAGAATCCAATCAGTCTCACCAAATTCAAATGGTGAGTGCTGCTGATTGTTGCCACCTCCATTCTAAACTGTTTCTCACCTTGTTCAATCCCCTCTAACTGTTTCACTGCAACCACCGCCCTATTCGCAAGTACCCCTCTATAAACGGCCCCAAATCCTCCCGCTCCAAGCTTCTCCTTAAAACCCTTTGTCGCCTTTTGAAGTTCCTTATAAGCGAATTGCACTGGTGCACCAGATGCATACTCAAGAAGAGCATACTGTCCCGACAATCCTCCAAATTTAGAACTATTCCTAAAGCACCACCACCACAAACTGCCCTCAAAAACCACCAGCCCCAAAACTGTGACCACCACGACCACCACAATTAACCATGCCGACAACCTCCACCCATTCCTTTGCCCACTACCTGTCCCATCAGTGGAGGGAGTAGGCACCACCGGCCCACAAACCTTCATAAAAGAAGTACTAGGAATTGCAGGCGAATGATACCCACTGATAAAGTCACTGGATTTCAAGTAGCACTGCCCCGATCCATCCGACAAGGAAGTAGACGCTTTGCAAGAACCTACAAGACAATTCAACTTACAAGCGGAGATAGCAATGTAGTAAATTTGCGCGGATAATTCAGGAGGGTATGTCAAAAACATGGAATGATCCAATTGCAGCATAGTCTCCCTCCCCGGGCAATCTAGAAGCTCGACTTTTCTCTTGCACCCTTTTCTGCTATCCCTCTTATCAACGAGTTCAAAATTATCCGAAGGACACCCACAAATCGGGTTTGAATCGTTGTAACCGCATATTCCCATATTGCCACAGAATCCATAAACCTGGCACTGATCATCCACTGCTGCCCACCTCTCAATCCGATTTCCACTGCGTGAGGTGTAACTGTAAATGCGCAAATTTCCGTCGTTATCTAATTTGAGAAATCTTAATATATTCCCTTCCTCAGCATAATCACTGCTGTAGGCTAAGTCCAGAGAATTCGATAGCGTAGGATCGGAAAGTGTGAGGATTCCAGTTGATCGAATGTCAAGTACTGGATTGCTTAAATTCGAATTCATGGTGGAATTCAGCCCGGAATTGTAATACTCAACTGAATTATTCCACCAAAGCGTCAAATTCCCATTTTTTTGCAGCTTAAATGAGTAAAGCCCAGATGAAAGAGTACGTCTTAGAGTGAAACTTTGCTTTGGAACAATTACATCAGTGGGATGGTCGAATGAGGTCCACACGGCGGACCCAGATGCGTTCTTGAGGATCAAATTGCCGGAATCTTCGAGTGAAACGGCGGTGACGCTGAGATTAGCCGTGCCGGAGGACCAAACAGGAGTAGTGGAGGTGGAGGAAGGCAGGAGCTGGAGGTCACCGGAGGCGACAAGGCGGAACACAGCAGAAGAATTGACGGATGCGGAAGAGCCACCAGCTTTCCATATGGGGATGCTGTTGAAGGTAATAGCAGCATACAGGGCAGCAGCGCCGCCAGGGTCAACCGAGTCGGTAATGAAGGAAAGAGTTGTGCCATTGGGTGAGGTCCATTTGGAATTCGGATCGGATGCATAAAGGGTCGACCCGAGTGGTATATCCGCCGCTAACACGGCGGCGAAAGTGGCAAGGAGAGAGAGGAGCAACAGTGTGAATGCATTTGATGGTAGTGGTAACATCTCTTTCTAAGCACACACAGAATCACATACTGCATAAATTGAGACACATAAATGCGTATATATAAAATATTACACGCTGTATAGTGTGTGCGTGTAGATTGGTGGAGGAGAAGTTGACTTTAGAAGTTCGAACACGGGTGGCGTCACGTTATGTTCTTTGTGGTCAGAAATTCATTTGACTGCTTCACACAAGTAGCTTTCATTTTTCTTACCAATAATAACGTTTGCATTACTATATCACCACGAAACTTCGTGAAAATAAGAATTGGAGTATAATCAAATCAGTTATAAAAAATCGAAACTTAGCATGATAGCTATAAAGGCAAGTTTACGGGCAACTTCGTTAACAACTATTTCTCTTAAGAGAGTTGCAATATCAGTAAAAAGATAAGTACGTCGAAATAAGCAAAAATTTGAATAAAGAGTATGGACCACTTAGTCCGCATCACATTTTGTGACGGAAATATAGAGTCCATGAGTTTTGACTAGCATTAATATATTTTTCACCACTAATGTCTTTGAAGTTATAAGCTTAAATCACCCTCTCGACCACACCCTAGTTGTAGCAATTGTTGATTTTATGGTTAGTTTATTGGTTAATTGGTCGGTTACCACCACGTTTGTATTTTCCTTTTAGTTGGAATGTCTGTTATGTGTTGATTTGGTCTTCTTACCACATAATAGTAGTTATTAAACGTGGGTTATGTTAATGTTTGATTCAGTTTTATTTCAGTTTCTATGTAAGTTGACTTTCCTCCATTTTCATTGTACTCTTTATTCATTTAATGACATTTGGTATCAGAGCTCCCTCATAGGGCCTGACTAATTAGAAGCAGCAGTCTTCTACTTGTGTTCTATATGAACGATGACGACAAAAAGTTTGTTTGTACGGCCATCCATTCCTAAGTTTGATGGGTATTATGATCACTGGGCATTGCTTATGGAAAACTTCTTAAGTTCGAATGAGTATTGGGGCCTTGTGGAGAATGGAGTTCCAGCAACAACAGAAAGTGTTGTTCTCACTGATGCACAGAGGAAACACATTGAAGACCAACAGTTGAAAGATTTGAAAGCAAAGAACTATCTATTTCAGGCATTAGATCGTTATATCCTAGAGACAATCCTCAACAATAAATCTATGGAGGATATCTGGGATTCTATGAAGCAGAAATATCAAGGCACAACACGAGTGAAGCGTGGCAACCTGCAAGCTCTTCAGGAGGAATTTGAAGTACTCCAAATTAAGACATGATTATATGCGAATGAGTATTTCTCTCGCACTCTCACCATAGCCAATAAGATAAAAGCAAATGGAGAGGACAAGAGAAGTAGTACTATTGTTGAAAAGATTTTAAGATCCATGACTCCCAAGTTTGATTATGTTGTGTGTTCTATTGAAGAGTCTAAAGATATTGACATTTAACCATTGATGAGCTGCAAAGTAGTCCAATTGTGCATGAACAACGCATGAGTTCACACGTTGAAGAAGAATGGGCTTTGAAGATAACTCATGGAGACCACTCAAGAGGAAGAGGTCGTGGTCGTGGAAACTATAGAGGAAGGGGAAGATGACGCAACATGAGGTCTTTTGGTAAGGCTACAGTGGAGTGCTATAATTGTCACGAGCTAGGACGTTTTGCATAGGATGTCCAAGTAAAGAGACAAAGGCAAATTATATAGACAATCAAGAAGAGATGTTGATGGCGTATGTGGAGATAAACAAAGTCAGTCGAGAAGACACTTGGTTCCTTGATTCTGGATGTAGCAATCACATGAGTAGAAAGAATGAGTATTTCTCAGACTTTGATGGGACTTTTCGAGATTCTGTAAAGCTTGGTAATAACACAGGCATGGTTGCGTTAGGAAAGGGTAATGTAAGGCTACAAGTGAATGGACTAATGCATATTATCACAGGTGTGTTTTATGTACCTGAGTTGAAGAATATTTTGCTAAGCATTGGACAATTGCAGGAAAAAGGACTTACTATTTTGTTTCAGCATGGCAAGAGTAAGGAGTTTCATTCACAGAAAGGTTTGATTATGGATACGAAAATATCTTAATTTTGAATGTTTGTACTGCATGCTATATCCCAGCCTATAGCATCCACTTGCTTCACACAATCACAAAAGTCATTGTCGATAGGGTCATTTGATCTTTAAAGGTTTAAAGACTCTCCAAAAAGGCAGATGGTGAATGGATTACCACAATTTCAATCTCCCTCAAGACTATGCAAGGATCGTTTGTAGGTAAACAATAGAGGGACTCCTTTCCAAAGAAGAGCACTTGGCGAGCAGCATAAATTCTTCAATTAGTGCATACAGACATTTGTGGACCAATTAAACCCATCTATAACAGCAAGAATAGGTACTTGCTTACTTTCACTGATAATTTTAGTAGAAAAACATGGGTTTATTTTTTGGTAGAGACATCAAAAGCCTTTGATTTTTTCAAAAGTTTGAAAACTCATGTTGAGAAGGAAACCAACTCTTTTCTGAAAAGTTTACTTACTGATCGAGAAGGCGAGTTTACAATTCAGGAATTTTTTAATTTTTGTGATGAAAATGGCATATGACGATAGTTAACAGCTGCATATACGCCACAACAAAACATAATTGCTGAACGAAATAATAGAACTATTAACATAGTTCGAAGTATGCTTTCAGCAAAGAAAATTCCCAAGACTTTCCTGCTTGAAGCAATAAACTGGACAGTGCATGTTCTGAATCAAAGTCCTACTTTTGCAGTGCAAAACAAAACTCCAGAAGAAACTTGGGGTAAAGTTAAGCCTTCAGTTGAATGTTTTAGAGTGTTTGGATGCCTTTCTCATGTTCATGTGCCTGGCAATAAAAGAGCTCAGCTCGATGATAGGAGTTTCAGTTGTGTTTTATTGGAAGTTAGTGAAGAATCAAAGGCTTATAGACTTTATGATCCAATTTCACAAAAGATCATAATTAGTAGGGATGTTGTATTTTAAGAAGATAAGAATTGGGACTGAGATAAAAAGTATGAAGAAGGCATTATATGTGATTTAGAATGGGGTGATTGTGAAGGAAAAGCAACTGAGAATGAGGAAAGAAGTGAATCTGATCTTGATGCTGATATAGAAGAAGACGCAGAAGAAAGTGAAGTTGATGTTACTGTCGAAGCTACTGGAACTGATTCTTTAATTTAAGACACAGACAACTTTCAAAACTCAAGTGTAACAAGAAATAGAAGACCACATGTCTAGATAAGAAATTATGAAACGGGAGAGGGACTTTCTGAAGAAGAAAATGAAGTCCAACTTGCCATGTTTGCAACTACTGCTGATCCTGTTTCTTTTAAAAAAGTTGTAAAAAGTAAGAAATAGAGAACAGCCATGGACGTGGAGATGGAGGCAATAGAGAAAAATGGCACTTGGACAGAATTACTTAAGGGAGGAATGACAATTGAAGTAAAGTGGGTTTATAAGACTAAGTTGATGAAAATGGAGAAGTAGAAAAGCACAAAACTCGGCTTGTAGCAAAGAGTTATACACAACAGTACGGGATAGATTATACTGAGGTTTTTGCACATGTTGCACGTATGGAAACAATGTGTTTGATAGTAGCACTTACAGCTTAAAGAGGGTGGTATATTTATTAGTTAGATGTGAAATCTGTATTTTTACATGGTGAGCTGAATGAAGAAGTTTTTGTAGAGCAACCTTGCAGTTATGTGCGAAAGGGAAATGAGATAAAGGTTTATGAGTTAAGGAAGGCACTTTATGGGCTTAAACAAGCACCCCATGCTTGGTACAGTCGTATAGAAGCTTATTTCATGAAGGAAGTCTTTGGAAAATGTGACCACGAGTATACTTTGTTCATCAAGACTAACTAGGAAGGTAAATTTTGATCGTAACTTTGTATGTTGATGATCTAATCTTTATTGGAAACGATGAATCAATGTTTGTAGAGTTTAAACATTCCATGAAGCATGAGTTCGATATGATTGATCTTGATAAGATGAGGTATTTCCTTGGTCTTGAATTTTTGCAAAACCCTGATGATGTTTTTGTTAGTCACAAGAATTATGTTTTGGAGGTACTACACAGGTTTGGAATGGACAATAGTAACTCAGTTTTTAATCCAATTGTTCCTGGTTGTAAGCTTGTGAAAGATGAAGGAGAAGTTAAAGTAGATAAGACTTACTATAAGCAGATTATAGGGAGTCTCATGTACCTCACAGCTACTGGACCAAATCTAATGTTTGTAGTATCATTAGTAGGTATATGGAGAATCCTACTGAGCTACACTTGCAAGCGGCAAAAGGAGTGACGTGATATCTAAAAGGAAAAATTGATTTTAGGATTTTCTATAAGAAGGGAAGAAATGATGAACTTGTTGTTTAAGCTGATAGTGATTATGCTAGAGATTTGGAAGACCGAAAGAGCACTTCGGGTATTTTTTTTATTGAGTTCATGGGCAATATCTTGGTCATCAAAAAAGCAACTAGTAGTAAGCTTATCCACCATAGAGGCGGAGTTTATTGCTGCAACTTCATGTGCATGTCAGGCAGTATGGTTAAAAAGGGTGTTGAGAAAGCTGGATCAAAATCAAGACAACTCGTGTTATTCAATGTGACAGTAGCTTTGCATTCAAGTTCTCAAAGAATCTAGTAATGTATGGTCAGAGCAAGCACATAGATGTGCATTTTCATTTTCTTCGAGACCTTACAAAGAATGGCACTATGAAGTTAGTACATTGTGACACACGAGCAGTTGGCTGATATAATGACAAAGCCACTCAAGTTGAATATGTTTGTCAAGCTGCGAGGACAATTGGGAGTTTGTTCTAAAACAGATGCAAACTGAAGCTTGTAGCATTCAGTTTAAGGGAGGAAATGTTGGTTTTATCTTTAGTTTATTGGTTAATTGGTCATTTATCACCACGTTTGTATTTTCCTTTTAGTTAGGATATGTGTTATTTGTTGATTTGGTTTTCTTACCACATTGTAGCAGTTATTAAATGTGGGCTATGTTAATTCTTGTTTCAGTTTCTTTGTAAGGCTATATGATAGCCAAGTTTGTTATTCAATGAATTCAAAACATTTTTCCTCCATTTTCATTGTACTCTTTATTCATTTATTGACAGCAACAATCCCGAGATGACCCCGAATCAGTGTCCTTATATAAGAACTACCCTCTTTCACCATAGCACTTGAAATGGTTGAAGGGCAAAGTATAGTATTTGTGCTTGTGGAAAAGTCCTCATTAATAAAACTTGATTTTCTAGTTAACTTACTTCTAAAAAGAGTGGCTTTTAAACACGGGAACATATATATTTGGCGTGTTACAAAAAGTACGTTTGGCCTCGATTTTTCTGCAAAAGAATTCAACATTTTTTGGCAATGGCACTTCTGCAAAAATTGTAAAGAAACATTTTTTTGTATTTTTTTATTATTTAATTTAAGTTACAAATCTTCTAGTGAAATTAAAATTAAAACTAAAAGGTATTTGTTTGGATAAATTGCATAAGTGAAATATAATTTCCTTGACTTCCCTCTTCTTTTCTTCAGTTGAAGTCACACCAGTAAGTATTTAACTATTTTGCTTACCATAAATGTTTAATTTGTCAAAAGAAATAAAATAAGACTATAGTTTATTATGAACTATTTATAATTAGTTGATAATAAACAATTTTTTATATCACCATGACTTCATCAAATATATAAGTCAAGGAATTTTGATTGAGCTATTGTATGTGAAATGTATCTATCAGTATGTTACATCGATAAATTCAAAATATTGTATTCTATTTTTTCGTGATATTTTTTACAACATCAACTCACACAAATCATTAATAGGACATGATCGTACAAAAGGCACGTTAAGTAAGTTAATATAAACTAAATTAGTTCACGTAACTTTTTTTTTATTAAAAAAAGACGATTTCACTACGAGGAGAAGAATAGATTGATATAATATATAAATCAATTCATATAAGTCGAAAAGTATGACATCACTTAGAAGAAATAATAAAAGAAAAATAAACTTATTTATAGTCAATTGAAATCTTTGATCAAGAGTCAATCGACCTCAAGTTAGCATTATTTTTTTAAAAGTATCCCCATGTTTACTAAAGAACCCGTCAAGGACTTCACGAATTGAAAGGAGAAAACATCATTATAAGTATTATTCAAAGTTGGGAAGTGGAGTTTGAAAAATACGCGATTCTAATCAATTGAAACAATTTAATCAAGTGTAATTTTTAAAAGTAACCTCGTGTTTACTAAAGAACCGGTCTAGGGACTTCGCGAGTTGAAAGGAGAAAACTTCATTACAAGTATTATTATAAGTTGGAAAGTGGAGTTTTGAAAAACAAGTGCTTAAGATTAATTCAAAGTCACAAATTAAGTGGAGTCAGATCATGTAAATGGATTTTGACTATAGAAAAATAAAAATATACATATTTGACTATGTTTGTTTGACCATAAAAATCTACATTCATTCCTTCTTGAAATTTTTTCTTGTTATAATATTTGGACAGAGAAAATGATCACAAAAATTATCCTCTCTTTGAAGTCAATTATTCTTCTTTCAGGTCAATTGTTATAAGAATTAGGAAAAATAATAGCTAATAAAAGTAGTATTTTCGTTTTCAATATTTCGGTTTATTAATAACTAGACGGTCTTCAATTTATGGTGGTTTTATTATCACCCCCCAAGTTTTTTTTTATTCATCATTTTTAAATAACATTAAGCCCATGTTTGACATTCATTTCAAAACTCTTTTTTTCTCAAACTCATTTTCAACAACATTCACACAATTAAATATTTTACACGTAAATTCAAAAAAATTCTTTCTTTTTAATCCCACATTCTAAAAAAAAAAATTACAATTTCAAAATTTATTTTTCCCAGAAAACTCTTTTTAATGGATATCGAACATGGGATAAAAGTCAACAACTTTTGCTCACAACCTTTGTTTATTATCGCGCGTATGTTCTCAATATTTTTTTCGCCTTATTCTTATCATCAACTTTCATCCTTACCACATTTGGTTTTTAATAATGATTTTTGTCAAAAAAAAAAATCCATTTTGAAGGCATAAAAAATGTAGTTGCACCAAATTTTAAATAAAATTATATTTTCACACTGTTTTATAAAGCTCCTCATTTCAAATTGCACTAGCAGAATATTTAAATAAAAATCATCACAAACACCGGATATGCTAATTACTTAAAAATTAAAGATAAGAATGGAACAAAGAATTATGATATATAACTGCGACAATATATCTTTAATGCAATTAAAAGGTAATGCAACAAACAAAACGAGCTGATTATTCATTATTCTTAGATTTTAATCAAGAGTTGCATGCACTCATATATTATGATTTTTATACGTATGAGAAGATTACTATATTATTGAAGTTCTTGATACTAAGAAGTTACAATCTACAAGAATCAACGTAATTTGCACATATAGTTATAAGTTGGGACTATGTACATAGAATCACGGCGAATGCAAGATGAAAGATATGACAGCATCAACTCTAAGATGCAAGTGTAACTGCTTCGATAAATGCGCTTGGTCATCGTGACATAGACTCCTTTCCGCTAAATAAAATATGGGACCTTTTGTGATTGCCATTCGTAGTCCTAAGTGATGAGGACAAAGGCGAGTCTGATGTAGCTATTAGACAACAATGAAGGTTGAGTTCATATGTGGGAAGTTGGATGAACAGGATTCTAGAAGTGATCCAACCAGCCTAGCTGAGCAGTATTCAAATGGTCAACTCTGCAAGTGATCAATAAGCCTTTCGTTCTTCCCATAGATCTAAGTTTACGAGTTGAAGCTATAATGGATTTGAACTTGAAAGTTATACATGAGCAGGAGAAACTTGGGGATGGAGGAGAATGCATTACTCTCCAAATGCTGATACTCTTATCTTCACGTTTATTCAAGTATATTTTTTTTTTTTGGCCGTTTATTTTTTAAACTTCGTTCACCCTCATATTTATGTAAAATATAGAACTTTTGTTTTTCTGAGGGCATATGTGACTTTGAGTCTTTCCAAAATTTGTGCCCTACTGATGAATCTTTTTCATGTACCATGAGAATGATAATGTTAGGGCAAAACTTCTAATATTTGATACAAATATTTTGTTTATGAACCCAACTTAGCAAAGAAGAGCTGAAATTCAAAAGAGTTAAAGGAGGAGTTTAGCATGCCATGGCGTAGAAAGTTCTTCACCCTCCTTCAGAAGTCACTAAATTCAGACATTGAAGAAAAATGATCTAAGTTCGCCAATTGCTTGACTAGGAAGACTACTTTTCAACATCCTAGAGTTAACCCGAGCATCACAACGTCTAAAGTGATGCCTCAACCATTGGGTATCCCATGGCTGGTGTGGAGCCATGCTGTTAATTGAGACTTTGTGACGAACTGGAACTTTAACGAGGTTGATTTGCTGTGTTAGACCAGTTAATGGTTAAGAATTTTTTCTCTCTCTCTTCCAGTGACTTGAATGGGAGTTAATGATGAATATGATTAACCTTCAATGTCGTGAGTAGTTGACATCTGTTAGAATTGTTTTAAGTATAAAATCGTGAAAAGTGACTTTTGTGTCAATTTATCAATTTCGACCAAATATTCGGACGTGATCCGATACTCAAATTAGAAATAAATAGACTAACTTGCTCTACTCATTGAGTAGATCGTCGTGGTATATTTGGAATCTCCAAACCAATTCCGGGTAAATAAGAAATTACGGTCAAAAGTTGGAAGAAAAACAGAGGAGACTGGCTGAAAATTTGATTAACTTCGTTGCTCGCCTAGCGCTTGAGCGAGGAAGCTGTCGCTCGAGCGAGGAGGTTTCTATTTCTGACGCTTGAGCAACACAAGGATCACAGGCTAGCAACAGCAAATGTCGCGACCCTTGGCAAAGGTTGCTAAGTTTGGTGTGCGGCACTTCATTCACAACCTTTCATTTTCTATAAATTAGACCTTGGGACGTCCATTTACTCATCCCAATTATATGTAATCATAGCATAACATTAAATTTATTTTTTTCTAGCCAAAATTCTGCATAAAAGCTGTTTTTCCATTTTTCATTTGAAGGAGTACAAAAGTCAATTTTTGGTTCGTTGTTTGTGTTTTGAAGTGCTACTAACACAAGAAGTTTGTTGTTGTATCTTGAGAGTCGATTGCCATCATTTGTAGATACCGTTGCGGGGCAAATTCGATTTAAGAACAAAGAATTCAACTCTTACCTCGACTTTGCATACACTTCGTTTGGCGTTAAATTATTTTCTTTGGTGTTTCACTCAAATCTTTATCGTTACTCTGTCAAATTTTTGTCATAAGGTTGGTAAGTTGTTTTTAAGTCATCATTAAAATCCATAATATCTTATCCAACAACATCAATCTTCCTCAATATTGGGTTCTTCTATAAAGAATGACATATTTTGCAAGTGAAATAAAATCTTAAAAATCTCTTCAACTTTTGTAGTTTTTTGAATTATATGACTATGAGTTTTTGTCGATGCCACGAAATTCTGCTAGTGAAGTATCTCATTTCACCAGATTTAGCGCAAGGCTTCTATAATTCAATGAATTCATTTATATAGTTTATGCTAGGGTGGGAGACGATGTCCTTCGCTCAAAGTAGGTGGAGAGACGAGTAGATGTTATTAAAGGTAATTATTCTTGTCCGAAGAGACTCCAGAATGACATCCTAATACAAGATGAACCTCTAATCGTCAACTAATCTATCTGGAAACAAGAAAAAGTGCATTGATCTCCTCTTTTCGCCCATGCATTTCGTCCAAGGGTGAGTCAAGTATTCCATCCCTTATGGGAATTTGATTCCGATTTCCCTACTCATAGTAAACACATACAATCAATTCCACAAGTATATAGGTGAAAGAAAAGACTCAAGATGGATTTAAAAGTCTCTGTGCGAGTGAAAGAAAGAAAAGAGTACTTATCTATAATATATTAAATATCATATTGAGTGAGAATAATTTTTTTGGACGATTTTAACCCTACTATAATTCAATTATTTCAATAATACTCTATTTTTCGTTTTTCAATATATATTTAATTTATTTAACCGTTTAGTTACCATCAATATACATATACATTTGATATATTCATTTCACTTGGTTGCTTCATTAATGTAGGAATTCTCTATTATTAATTCTCAATTAATTAACAATCTTTAATTAATATTCATCTTCATTTCTGTATTTCAGTGTTATTAATTTTAATTATAAGTTAATTAGAATTTCACATTTAAGAATGCGTTTTATTTTTCAAGTCCATGAATATTTATAACATCCAATTTTATTTAATTGAAATTAAATATTACATCAAGTAAGAATCATTTTTGGAACAATTTTAGCTTTGCTATAATTCAATTATTTCAATAATACTTTAATTTTCGTTTTTCAATATATATTTAATTTATTTAACAATTTAGTTACCATCAATGTATATGTACATTTGACAGATTTATTTCACTCATGTGCTTTCTTTAATGTATAAATTCCCTATTATTAATTCTCAACTAATTAACAATCATATTTATTTAATTAATATTCATCTTCATTTATACATTTAAATGTTATTAATTAGAATTATAAATTAATTAGAATTTCACATTCAATAATGCATTTCATAATTCATGTATGCTAATTAATATTCAGTTTTATTTAAATAAAAATTAAATAAATGATTTAAAATTCATTGTCACATATATATTCTCTTATATTAATTAGAAGTTAAGTAACATTCACACATATTCAAATATTATTTTTTAACACTGATAAAGTATTTCATAATAACGTGTAACGCACGTTCAACGTTTACTAGTTTATATAAAAACCAAAAAAAATTATTTAGTTTTCACTTATTTTTAAATTTGTAAGTAAAAGAAAAATAAAACTGCTTAAAAGTAAATTTGAGCAACTTTTTACCCAGACAAACGTGGTCTAGATCTAAATCGTTTGGCTTCGGTGGAAACTAATCGCACAAAGGGGTTTCCAATATTCCTAACTGAATGCAATGCATAGCAGAAATCACAATGTCCTCAAAAACACCATCTCTTTTCCTCACTCTCTCTCTACTCTGCCTCCTTTCTCTCTCCTTCTTCTACCACCAGTACATTACTGCCCCGCCGCCGCCGTTGAATGTTTCCCAAACTACCCTCGCCGCCACCCAGAATTCCATCAAAGTCTACGTATTAGACCTGCCCAGATCTTTAAACTACGACCTTTTACGAAAATACTGGGCCTTACGTGATGATACGAGGATCGGAAGTGAAGTGGATAATGAAATCCGAAAGACCCTTTTGCACAGAGATCCTGGTAAATTACTGCCATATCCTGAGAACCCTATAATTCAACAGTACAGTGCGGAGTACTGGATCTTGGGGGATTTGTTGACACCGGAGGAGGTAAAGAAAGAGTCTTTTGCTAAAAGGGTGTTTCATTATCGTGAGGCGGATGTGATTTTGGTGCCATTTTTCGCGACTTTGAGTGCTGAATTGCAGCTTGTGATCAATAAGGGTGTGTTCAGGAAGAAGGTGGAAGAGAATGAGGATTATCAGAGGCAGCGAATGGTGGTCGATTTGGTGAAAAAGTCCGAGGCTTGGCAACGATCGGGAGGGCGGGATCATGTCTTTGTTCTTACAGGTAAATGTCGAAGTGTTATATGCCTATTTCATGTAAATGCTACTGCATTTTGCTTAGTTTATATGCTAAATGAAGCGAAGGATTTGTTTTTAATTACAGGGATTATCGTATTAGTTATCATTTTTTTGGCTTTGATATGCAGTAATTTATAATAAAACAATGTGTGAGGCGCAGAAGAATCGAAACCCAAATACTAACGAAGCTAGATAAAATGAAGCTACCTCTAAGAATAATTATATAGGTGTTAAATTGCCTTGTTAATCTATGAAGTAGATTTGCAAATTGCAAGCTTGATGTCTTGAATCTATCTGCATATTATCAGTCAGATATCAATAAGATTAATGATTGGAAAAACTTCTATATTTTTTATATGCATTTTTTTGATTGTAAAAGAGCCTAGATTCCTGGTACAAAGTGATATGCTTCCTTAGAAGGCCCAGCTTAGTGAGTCCCCGTTCAACTTTGTAGAGTTGCGGGTTATATTGCCGAGTTCCTTTAAGGGCGTGCTTGCTAATTTTCTTTCCACTGATTTTGGGTGGCTCTATTTACGAGAGGTTGGGAATACAAGTGCATGTTAGTTTTTTTTTTTTTTGGAACTGGTTTTGGTGGTTAAAAATCATCCAAAACTAGTTCATAAATCCTTTTCTCCTAACGCTTCAGAAAGAGCTTAGATGTAACTACTCATGGAAATTAGTTTCACAATTACATTCATGTTTGTTCATCTTATAATCCAATAGAAAGTGATTGGCATGCAAGAGCTTATTCAAAGCAACAATAATTAGTCCAAAAGTTAGTCCATACACGATAAAAAATGATTGGAATAAACTAGTTAAAGCTATATTGAATTGTAAGGAGGGAAATACACATTTACTCCATATTGTTTACAAATACCTATCTTTTTTCATATGTGGCCATATATGTAATATATTGTTTTAAAAAACTTTCAGAACCACTGGATAACAACTCCAATCTATGCTTGGAAGTTTATTACACAGCAGTTCTCTAAAGTTTCTTAAAAGAATAAAATTGTATATATATTCCTTGGTTAAATTTTCAATCTATAATTTCTTATATGAAATTTTTTACTCATAAATATATTTTTTACATGTAAGTTAATTTATTACTTTTATGTTAATTTTTAACCATAAAAGTGAAATATTTACTTATAATTAAAATTTAAGTTATAAATATTTTTTACTTACAGTTATAATTTAATTTTGCATTTTAAATAATTTTTTACACATAAATGATTTTTTTATTTATAAGAATTTTTAATAATTTATAAGTGATTTTTTACCTTATTAGTATGATTTTACTTTATAAGCAATTTTTTAAACAAAAGTGAAATCATTTATAAGTAATTTTTACTTATAAGTAAACTTATTAGTTATATAGTTATTTTTATAAGTTTTTAGTTATTGTATTTTAATTTACATGTTAGTTTTCAACAAAATATGTGGGTTGAATATAATTATTCTATAGAAAGTAAAATTGGAAGAGAATTTGAGAAACAATCAAAACACACCGATTTGGTGGGTTGAGATATACAGATAAAATTACATTAGACTAGTTTTGGATCATTTTTAAACCACCCAAAATCAGTGTCCAAAAAATTAACAAGCACCAATTTTCTCAATATCTCATAAACGGTGTCACCAAAAAATGGTCAAAACCTGTAAAAAACCAAGCCTTAGAGAGTTTTGCCTCACGCCCTAGGAATTCTCTATCTAGTATCTACTTACTTGTGTGGCGTGGAATTTGTGACTTGCCCAATGCAAGATCTTAGTCTATCGTGATAACCACTATCTCTGTAGTCATTTTTAATAGAAACTTGGTCTACAAACGTTTCCTTCTCTACTTTGAAGATCGAGTCTATATTTAGTGAGCAAGAGTTTCTTGCCTTCTATCATGTGCTTAATGAAATTTAGAGCCTGTTTGAGCCCAATTTTTTTTTTTTTTTTATCTAAAATGTATTTTAAAATAGTATTTTGATGTAGAATGTTTGGTTAAAAAATAAGGAAAATTTTTGGGTTTAATGTAATATTATTTAATTGAAGAAAGTGTGATTAAAAATAAGAGAGAGAAAAATGTATTTTGGAAATAATGGAGACTAAATAAGGGCTTAGTTTCAAATATTAATTTTATAAAGGTGGATACATAATTGTAGGAAAATGGAAAAGTAAAATAACTTTGTGTTATTAATGAACATGCTGATGGAAGTATTTGCTTGAAATGAAGGTCAATCTCCATTGTTTGGAAAAAACAAGGCAGAAAGAATCAAAATGTGGGAACTGCTAAGATAGAAAATTTAAATTTTGTGAAGTCAGTTGCTATTATGCTGAATTATATTTTAAGATCTTGGATATCTGTCTAATTAGGACTTGAAAATTTTGAACAACACAATTAGCACATGAACATCAATTTTGAATCCTTCCATTAAGTGGCTTCTTTATTTGGAATTAATTGTAGTGCAAGCCTATTTTCCTTATGGGTCATAACTGCCATTTAGGTATCTAGCAGATAATTCTATTCATTTTAGAATCAAGAACTATGTTATTATTGAGATTGTCAATCGACAATATTGCTAGTCTCTGGATGTTTGAGACCTAATTCTATATATTAATCTTCAACCTAGAAAACATAGGATAAGTATATTGTGCGTGTTAATCTCTTATATTTTAGTTTCTGGATTGTCAGGTTATGTTAAAACTTGAAGCATTCTTTGGCAGATCCTGTTGCAATGTGGCATGTCAAAGATCAGATAGCCCCGGCAGTTCTGCTTGTGGTGGATTTTGGTGGATGGTACAGGCTTGACTCGAAAGCATCCAATGATAGCTCATTGGAGATGATACATCACACCCACGTTTCACTGCTAAAAGATGTAATTGTGCCATACACGCATTTGCTTCCTAGGCTGCACATATCACAAAACCAGAAACGCCACACCCTTCTTTATTTCAAAGGAGCTAAACATAGGCATCGGGTTGGTATTCTCATTCCAGCAAGTTTAGCTAAATACCATATTTTGTTACAAGATATGTTGACTACTATTTTTTTCTATTCTGAACTATTTGGAGTGACTATTAATGCTATTCTCCTTTTCAGCAAGGCTGACATGGGCATTTTATCTAACTACGGATGAATTAATGAGAATGTTATGGCTTGGTTTTATACCATAGAACATTTGTTGGGAAATCTTTTGAGGAAGTGATAGTTGTATTCATAATTTCACAAGGATAAATCGGATATCAAGGCCATTTTGCCTTCTTGGTGTAGACCAATAAAATGATTAAAAAAATAACAAGATACGAAATTATACTCGACATAAACCATTATCCATCTAGAAGAATCATAAGAAAACGTTTCAACAAAATTGAAAGGGTCCACTTTATGCTACCTCTATTCATATGTAAGAATTTGGATGTAGCTTACTCAGGGTATAGGTGGAAGAAACGAATTAGGGAAATCTTTTTTTCTTTTTCTTTTCATAGAGGTGCCTTCTAGCCTAATGTCCCATCCTGACCTGCTTAGTCGTTTCATTAGATATTAAACCGATTATTCATTTTCTCCTTGAGGTAGCATCAACCATCTTTTTTCACTAGTGTACAGAATATTGTAGAACAACTCAGTAAAAGGTGAACCATTTATATTTGCTTGTCTTGTTGAGTTTGGCACAGCGAGTGGGCCAATTGAATTGAAGATAAAGAATCCAAAAGTTATTTTTCAATACTTCAGTTATCTCAAGTAAATCATTGGAGTAACTTCATTTTTTTTTCGAACTCTTGTTATTGGATGTACATATATTTTGTTCTTTTATATTTCATGGTTATACTAGCAAATTATAAAATGCTGTCAATTGCTTTCTGCTGGTCAATGTTCTCTTGTTTGCTTTACTTTATTAATCTCTTTTTATTAAAGGTTCCCATCAATAAAATTACAATATTTATTTAATTATATATATAGGGTGGACTTGTTCGAGAAAAATTATGGGATTTATTGATCAACGAACCTGGAGTTATAATGGAAGAAGGCTTCCCTAATACTACTGGAAAGGAGCAATCGATAAAGGGAATGAGGATGTCGGAGTTCTGTTTGCACCCTGCAGGTGACACGCCCACGTCGTGTAGACTTTTTGATTCCATCCAAAGTCTCTGTATACCAGTAATTGTTAGTGACGACATAGAACTTCCATTTGAAGGAATAGTAGATTATTCAGAATTTTCTGTCTTCGTGGCAGTTAGTGATGCATTGAGGCCAAATTGGCTTTTGAGTCATCTTAGAAGCTATTCTGAAGAGCAGAAGGATGGATTCCGGAAAAATATGGCTCAGGTTCAACCCATCTTTGTGTATGATAATGGTCACACGGGTGGAATTGGCCCAATACCTCCAGATGGTGCCGTGAATCATATTTGGAGAAAGGTACACCAAAAATTGCCCGTGATTAAAGAAGCTATTGCCCGCGAGAGGAGAAAAACTCCAGGTGTTTCGGTTCCCCTTCGTTGTCATTGTACTTGAATCTATTTTTATCGAAATTGGTGATCTTGGTAATTCTTTAAATGTGTCTTCCTATCAATATATATTTTATTTTTTTCCCTCCCTCGAGATGAGTTCGATCAATGTTGAAAAGCATTGTTTACAAGACTGCAAACTGATTGCATATAATACTAGAAAGGCTTGATTTAGTTGGAAGAAAGCTTATTATGTATGCCCATTAACAGATTACACAATTGCAAAATCATTGCTTCGGATACTAAAAATGCTTGTTTTAATAGGAAAATGCTTATTATGTATGCCTATTAACTGTCGTACTTTATTCTTTAATCTCTTGGATTCAATCGAGGAACTTGAGCTAGCTTTGTTGCAGAATTTACAGAATACAAATGGAATAATGACTGTATCTGTGTAAAAAGAGGGATCTCAGAAGCATTCCTCAAGCTAATTCATCTAAATGTATGAAAATTTGTTTGTCAATTTCTGCTGTATAAATCATCGGTTTGCAGCAAGAGGGGATACCCAATTCCTCTCCTCCTGGAAGGGAACAGTACAAACAGCACGCATATTATAAACCCAATCACCAATGGAACGCTGTAAACATACAGTGGCAGATCTAAGATATTGAGTCAGTTAGGACGATCGTTGACCACCGCAATAGTAAAATTGTTTATTAATATTTAATTAAATAATATTAAAAAAAATTAATCATGAACTAAAACATAAAAGTCATATACGTATTAAAATATAATTTAACACAATCCAAAATAATTTAAAAAATATACATGTTGGTACAATTTTTATTTATTTATTTATTTATTATTTATTAAAACATTAAAAGAAGGAGTGCATGCGAAAGGAATGAAACCATGTCCATCTCACACGGAGGGTGAGTGTTCTATCATTTGAACTACACCACCTATCGTTTAACATTTATGCACTAACAATTATATATATTTAATATAAAATCTTCCATAGAAGTGGTCGTCGAACCTCCGGGGCTTTGGGCCGAAAAATTCCTTGTATTCTTACTATTTATGCAATTACGTTGTTTACTTTTGGTTTATTTGGTTGAATCATTGTATAAATCGTGTTATCTGGCACCAACAACTGTATTTCTATTTACAATGTATATGTAATTAGAATTATCTATATCATCATCATAATCAACTGCTATGTAGTAGTAATCATTCTCATCTGCAGTCCACTCAACGGCCCTGTTTGTCTCGTATTATTTCAAAACTCTTTTTTTACGCACTCATTTTTAATTATACATTCACATAATAAAATATTCTACACTTAAATTCAAAATTTTTTCCTACTTCTTAATCAGGCATTCTCCAAAATTTCACTATTCAAAACAAATTTTTTTTTTTTTTTCCAAAAAACTGGCCACCAAACAGGGGCTCAATCTGATGCTGAATAGAATAGCCCTCCAACATGCTAATAGCCTGCAGTTGATCAATCAAAGTGGGCTTTGGTTATTAATATTTGTGAGAAAGTGCAGTAGAATTGAAATGGCTATTAAAATAATTATGAGGTAATGAAGGAGATAAGTTGTTGAGACGTCTGGGGAGAAGCCATTACTGTTGTACTACTTCGGTTTCCTTTAGGAAAGGTATCCTTGGGGTGGCACTAGATTCTAACATCTTTCTTCCATTTTTTGTTGCCAAATAAATCCCGATCCGGAATTAAAATGTTGTCGATGCAATCCACCTATCTTCAAAATCGACGTCCATGGTAGGCTATTTTTCCGAGCTCTATGACTACCAAATGAGTCTTTTCTAGAAGTAGCTCTCATCAGACGACATGTCGAGAGCCTTCCAAGAGTGCCTACTTTGACATCATTGTTACAAGTCTTAAAATGGCTTGTGAGAAAAAGAATGTCCAAGGACGTAGTAATTGCATTCCAAAACGACAGTTTGTTAAACTTCTTTATAGGTTTGCATCTTTAGCTTGACTTCATAATAACTTGTTAATACTTGTTGTAGACTAGATTTTTCACTTCACATACTGCCCTCATTTCCAATCTTTCGAGTTAAGAAGTCTCAGTCTCCAATTCATTCAACTATATATAGTTATGCATGATCGCTCGACAAGTTCGATTTAACTCAACAAGACGTTAGAAATTTAGTAGAAAAAAGACTTGCCCTATAAATCTGGCTTCTTATCCTAGTTTAGCCAAGAATACATTGTACACGACCATATTACCTTAAAAAAGACTTGACAGGCTATAATCAACATGAAACCCGTGCCATGTCTATACATCTTCAGAAGTTTAATCCATTCTTGATCTGGAATACTCTCAGTCCACTTGGTTAATCAAGCTGCAAGAAAAGCCAGACCTTTTAAAAACATATCCCCATCAACGTGAACCCATTTCCAATAAATCCTCTTCAAATGATTTTCTAAATTTTGGGTTTGGTCGATAATGGCGCCATTGATTCTCCATATCAGCATCTGAAGGGGATTCTAATTCATCCTGTTTGACATAACAGAATGATATTTATATGGGCTGAGCGTTTGCAAAGAGGCTCAAGACGGTCTGGTTGTATTGACCAAATCGACCAAGTCCCACCACATTTCTCGGTGAACCAGATGGGCCAAATTGGCCTGGCTAAGCCGGTTGTTGAGCAATCCGAGACGGTCTAGGTATAATATGTCAAAGGCAAAGGTATTTTTCCAAATCCCAAATAATTCTTTCCCATTCATAGCATATAAAAGGATAGAATTCTAGAGAATACCAATGACAGTTTCTTTTTCATTTTTTTTACAATTACTCATGAAGATATACATACAAAACTTATGTGCAATAAATATGTAACAACCTATGAAAGAAGATAGACGTAATGCGACCTCAACTTTGCTGGAAAAAAATAGCAGAAAGTGAGCGGCCATGCTGCACCGATATATACAACATACGGTAAAATTCATTAACACGAAAGCAGACTGATAAAGTTCAGGCAGAAAAACCATTTCGTCCATGATTTGGAGAACTGGGACGAGATTTATCTCCATGTTTGGGTTGCTGGAGAGACTTTGCTAGAGGTCTAGAATCGTCATAATGATCCCCACGCTCATGAGGTTTCGCATGCAAAGAACCGTTTTCCTCACCAGTGGCAGTGCCACAAAGTTTGCAGGGGTTACTCAATCTATGGGAGCACCAATGGTCGGGTACGCACAAAAAATGGGTGTCGATGAACTTCCTAAATCTCTTTTTGTATTCTTTCGGAGAGATGACAGTTGGCTGCTGGTTCCTAGGAACAACCAGCGAAGACTTGACCCAATTCTCTAATTGTTTGTCCCATGTATATTGTCGGAGATAATCTATGATGCCACAGACCAGTTCCCGACGTTGAGTATCTACTCCAACAAGTAGAGAATAATCCATCACGTTGATCGACTGAAAGTAAATTAGCAAACAAAAAAGGATAGTCAGAAATCCAAGCCCTTAGCTTTGAACAATATGGAAGCTATTTAGTAAAAACTTGGATGCAAAACTCACGTGGAGGAAAGTAGTGTCGTTCCACACAGCCCTTTGCAAGTTACGCTTCGATTTCATACTGATATATAGAGGTGAATCATTCATATCATTGACGAAATTCTGATCCAAGAGAACATCTCCGGAACCATTGCCAGCAGAATTGAATCGAGCGTGAAGAGCTCCTTTAAGATCATACTGTCTCATTATGTTTCGGCCAAATGACAGATTCTCCATCACCAGGAGATCACGTTTGGTCTCTTTTCCATTCTTAGTTGCTCTTATGATGACCTACAAAATTTAAATTTGTAAGAATAGGCCCCGGAATATTTCTGAGCACGGTTGGCTTAGCTTCAAAATATAAAAGTAACTTCTCTTTCAAACATGTTTATAGATACTCCTTTTTCTTACTTTTCTGCCAAAAAGTAACTTTCAAACTGTTTGGGCTTATAAGAGCTAGACAGCCATACAAACAGGAATAAAAGTAGATAGACTGACCTGGTAGATGCCGAGAACTTTAGCAAGGCAGGTTGGATTATGCAACTCATAACACTGATTCATGTACTTAAAGTAGTTGGGTGCAAACTTCATGAATGAATCAAATTCTGTCCTCTTAATCTCCTTTATTATTAATCGATCGTCAAGTGTCTTAGCAAAGAAAGATTTACTCTTCCCACCTTTGGCATCCCAATTCCTACAACGGCTTAAGGAAGCAATATAATCCACTTCAGAAGGACAACATCGGTCTCGCAACTGACAGAACTCACTTGCATACAAACATACGACAGAATATTTATGCTTTCCTTTTGACCCCATAGAGACTTGCGGGTGGTCAGCACCATAAGATTTCAAAGAATCCAACATATCCAACCCATTAAAGCTCGATGAATGTGACTCCTCTAATGCATTGCTTGATGAAGAATTGATTCCGTCTGAATCCAAAGAACTAAAAGATGGCCAGTTAGAAGTCGAAGAGAAAATACGAGACAGGCTCTGCGAGCTCTCAATTGATTTAGCATCCATTCCTCGTTCTTTTCTGGCATCCTCGACTAGTTCATCAGATGCAGTCAGTGGATTATTTAGTAAGGTCAGAGCACAAGCTATTATGCTCGAGAACTCATCTTCATAGTCGGACACTATATATTCATCAGTACCGAGGGGAATATGTAGTCTTGAGGCCTCATCTGTGATCAGTTCATGAGCCACTAGTTCGGAAGCATAGTGACTTAAAGATTCAAATTTTTGGGAGTAACTCGGTAGGAGGTTGATCATGTATTGGCGTTGAATTACTGAATAAGGAGTCCAGATCAAACCCTCATCATTTTCAATAGCAGCAGCTACCGGTATTCCCTTATCTATTTTCTCTTTCCCAACGGAACCAGGGTTCTCGGGATGCACCTCAAAACTAGGTTTCACCAGGAAATGATGCACAGACGATTCATTTCCATTACTTTCATCTACAGTTGGCCCTGCAATATCATCGGTGATAATAGATGTAGGAAATGATTCATCATGTTCTCTAGATTCTTCAACTTGCCCATCAATTGGAATTTCTTTAATTGTAAAATCATTTGCTTCCATGGATGTAACGAGCTTAATTTCCAATCCAGCAGTATTTTCCAGAGGACTGCCACAGTTTTCCACCTTAATATCAGCCCCATTGGCTTCTTCTCCACCAGTTCCATCCTCTTTCAACTGAGATTGCTCTTTCACTTGTAACTTGATAGATTTACTTGCCAAAAGGTCGGACGATAATGAGTGTAGACGTTGATCCCAAACACATGATGCAAGAAGCAGCTCCAATCGTACCCTGTTCAAGCTTAGAAGTTTATACGCAGGCTCGTCTCGAGATCCATTCTTAACAGCATTTTGAATGTCAACCTGATTTTACATTTGCATGACCAAACAAAATGAGAATGACCAATAGCTGCTATCATTAATTCAAAATGGTACAAAACAATTGGTGAAATTTGGCATTATTTATTTCAGGATGTAGGTACATGTCCGACAATCATTATATCTTAAAATATTAATCATCAGCATGTTTAATGCTGAGTTTTGTAAATTAATTGATGGAAGTACACATCCAGTCACTATGCAGTTGCATGCATTAGAGAAGAAGAAAAATCAAAATAACAACAGTAATGAGCTTGATACGATAATATAGAAGCATAAGAAAATTTTAATTAGGAAGAATCCTCTCACCTCGAATTGAGATTTTTCTTGCTTTAACATCTCCTCAATATCAGAAAATTTCTTACTTGTTCCCCGAATTTTCAGAGTTCGACCAACATATCGAGTTTCTAAATCCTTCAAAGATTCTTCTATCTCCAAGAATATTTTAGTCCCTTTTGCTAACACCTTAGCTCACAAGGGAAAATGAAGTTTCAAGTCAAAATTGAAGCTCATATAATCAGCCGGATAGTAATAAAACAGCAATCATTTTTATGAAGGTACTACCTTCTTAAAATCTTCCTTTAGAAACTCTCCTCTCAACGAAGAGTTGAAGTCCAGTATCTTATGTGGCAGACGCACTGAATAAGTAGCAACTGGTGAGTATTTGAACACTGCAACCATTGGGCCAGATCTACACGTGGACAAACAGATGGCAAGAATATAATAAAATATTTATTTTCCAACAAATACACCAAAATCAGGGACAACAAACTAACAGAAACATAGCATAGTAAATGCAGTGTTCCAAAAAAGAAGAAAAAGGATACCACACATCTTTCCCAATAATAATTAGAAGTTAGGAATTGACCATACCCAAAGAAGTAGAGGAAATCCCTGTGAAAAGAATGACCACAGCTGGATGGACTACTGAATGACGAGTGGTTCGAAAAATTGAGCTCCAAAAACTTTCCAAATGATAAACCACGGGCATCAGTGGATATCAAAACCCTTTTTGTAGATTTTGAGCTTCCATTCTGAAATTTACATTGACCACAGCGACTCCACATCCAAAGCTTTCCTTCAGTTTCACCAGGCAGACCTTTGTCATCAGGAAGACGTCTAACTTGAATAGTTAGTTGCTTACTATGATGTGCATAGTAGAAAAAATGACCCTCCGGGGGTTTACCACAAGTCTTGCACTGGAGTCCCTGTGAAAGAAAAATAAAATTGCAACAAGAAATATAAATAAGTGAAATTTATCTATGAAAAACAATTATTTGACCTCAGACCAGAGGGCTACTTCAGTTCACTGACAGTTTTGAATTTTGTTAAACTAAAAACCAAAGAACCTTCAAGTACCCCCGACCAGATGAGTAAGCTTTAACTTAAAAATTGAATCTAATATCTTTCTTCAACAGAATGGTTCTGAAAAATTATTATTCTTGGCTCAAGAAATTATGGTTGAAATCTCATAGTTTCACTAAAACATCCACAGCAAGAAAATTCAAAGACCCTTTTCTTCGTAGCACTCTTCTAAGGATGCAAACGAAGAAAACTAACAACTTCTGAGTATATTTCTAAAGTAGATAGGGGTATCCAACACTTCTCAACCTGCAAGGGTATAATGAAATAAAATAAAACTCGAAAAGAAATTTTGTACAGTGCTGGAATTTCTTTTAGCCAGCTACATAATTGAGCTTTTAAATACTAATTAGGATTGATGCAGTGTATATGTTTCAAGTTTAAAAGGTAGCGACAGCTTTATATAATCCACAACTCAAGAACATAAATTAAGATTTTGGTAGTACTCTACCCCTTTTGAGCAATTTTGAATTCAAAGATATTACATCGCAACCTACAAACTGATAATCAGTAAATAAAATATTGAGAATATACAGGGTAAAATGTGTGAAATGTTCGACATACTCAGTACACATTTCTTTCTCGTGCAATCTTGGAAAACATGAAACAAAAGTTTCCAAAAGAAAAACTATAATTTAAACCACGTACAAGAGTTCCACACACCTGATTGAGTAAATTTTCCCACAGAAACTTTCCAAGAGGATCGTCAAAATTACGGTAGAACTTAATATGAGAAAAATGACTTTGCTCACACACAGTTCCACTTGAAGCATTCCGCTTCGACATCAGAACCAAAATACTTTCAGAATCCAAAATTGAGCTGATCTCATCCTTATTATTCATTTGGTCTTCAGCTTTATCACTATCATCTAGTGTGTCCAAAGATTCTACAGAACAACCTGGTGGCAGATGTGGCTCCACATTACAGAGCAAATTCTGATCCTCAGATCTTAAGATCGGCATTGCATTGTCATGATCCATTACCTCCACAGAACTAGATTTTTTCACCTCATCTTCGACATGATCTTCGTGATTCCTTCCATCAAAACCAAGCTGACAGGACATACTTTCAGAAGAATCAGAAAAAAGCGGAAAACTATCATCCATAACCTTTTTAAGAGACTCTGACAGAGATAATCCCGGAAATGTTGCCGAGCTATATGGCTCAAATGAGAATGAAGAATTGCCTTCTGATAGTGAAATTAGGTTGTGAGGTCCTGTTTCATGGAACCCATCAGAAATGGGAATGTCCAATGATAACGATGAATCAGTTCCAGCATTATTCTCCTGGCAAAATAAAGTTGTCTTATCAGTATCAATTGATAGTAATTGTTGGTCAGTAAGCGTTAGGTCCACCACCTTGTTCAGAGGAATAGTCGAGAACATTGCCCTCTGATCTAGAAGGAAAGAAGTCTCAAGCATTAAATGATATGCCATGACAACTGCACACCGGAAAACACATTTGATCCTTTTCAGTTCATTGCCATTAGCTCCCATCAGCAAAATCTGTACAACACCAATTGTGTACTTTTATTCCACCAGAACTCAAAAGGCAAATTGCTATCTTATAAAAATAAGAATTTTTTTTAAAATTTGTAAATGAAACTCTGCAGTGCAGGTAGTCCAGAAAGCCATTGCGCAGGTGATCAACCTATCTGATAAGAAGACAAACTTGCTCAAAAGGGAAAATGAGCATGTTTCGCTAAGCTTAAATAGTTTTCATATAAGTAAATTTAGAGTTAACAATTAATTTTTCGATCAAAGTTCAAAATAAGAAAAAAGTAACATATTGGAATAAAAATTTACTTAAAAGTAACTATTCCTTTTTATGCTTAGCAAGAAATATTCTTTAGCTATACAATATGGGCATGCCAACTTTTTTGTTTATGTCAATATGCTTCCTAAAATTTTCATGGATATCTTTCATCTTTCATGGATATCTCAACTAACATAACATGTACATAAAATTTTCTGCATTAAAGAACAATACAGGCCAGTGAAGAAGACTCACGGTGCATCCAAGACGAGTGGGACAGCCCTCAAGGAACATTAATGTTTTACTCGGTTTTTTCCCACCTTCGGCTAAAACATTGTGTTCTTCTACAAACTTTTCAATCTGAAAGGAATCACATTGCCTAAGCTGTTGGCCACTAGCAAAATCTGATGACAAGATACGTGAACCAGTACAACGTGCAACTCTCTCCAGACGATGGAGCTTCATATCAAAGACTAACGTCATTCCTTTTGCAAGAATAGATTCTTGTATGCCACGAGAAACTGATTTCTCAACCAAAATCACATTTGGATGGTACATTTCTATCCTCTCAACAATAGATTTTAGAATATCCTTCTCCTGTTAATTAATATGTGATCAGGAAAAAAAAAATTTGTATAATGTAGAAGAGATGAATGCTTCACTAGTTTTTATAGAACCGTAATATTTCCATATACCTGTTGCATTGATTCAAATGATGATAATCCACTGGAAGAAAGATCGAGTGAACCATTAATTAACATTAATCTAGGATTCTTGTACTTTGTTGGCATGTGTTTGTGGGCAGCATGCTTTTTGAAGACGCACCCTTTAATTAATCGACTGCAGAAATTTAAAAAAAAAAAATAGGATTATGATATATAGATTCATGTGGTTGCTATATGACATATAGATTCATGTGGTTGCTAAATTCATTTAAGAAACGTGAGCTCTAACTATTTATGACTTAGGATAGATAGAATGCAAAAAGATTCAATTAAAGAAATACTTTTCCAAAAATTTAAAACTTAACGTAAATGGTATGAAATTTCTACAAAAAGGAAAATATCCATTAACTCCAAGAGAGAAATTAGACTGCAATTTTCTTATGTTCAGTAGAAAATCTATTGTAGCATAAGAAAACTCCTTGTGCCTGATGCAACAAATGCACAAATTAAAGGTGCCAAAATATCCATCTCATAGCTAATTGGCATGTAGTCAAAGGCCACTCAGGCTCACGTTTATTCCCTATGGGGTATGTTACCTAATAAAAGGTCATTGAATATTTCAAAAACAATCAAAGGATCATTTGACACACTTATGTACTGGTATCTCGTTAAACCCTTTATATTTAAGCATAATTTGATTTGACAAATAAAAGACCAGACAGTTATACAAAAAAAGATAGAAAACATTGGAGAAAACAATTGGTGCTTATCACCTTTGGCTGCAGGAACCAGTTGCAATACATTTGATTTTGACGTATCCATCAGGATCCATTGCCTTACCCTCGTTTGCACCAGGCTTCACAAAAGAAGCAGCCTCCCATGATAAAGAAGTCACTATATCCACCCAATTTTCTTCATCATTTCTGGAAGAGGCAACGCCAACAGACTTAATTAGTTGACCAACAAGCGCCTTGAACTTCCCATTCATAACCTCGTCCATTGCTTTACGCTTTTCCTCTTTGAACTTGTAGCTCCCACTGCCTTCTTCTCCAAAACAGCTTAAAGAACTCGAATTGGCCCATCTCACACCGTCCTCCCCACATTCGTCTTCATCATCATCGTAATTTTCTACCCTACCTATGTTATCATCTTCTTGATCTTCTGGTTCTGGTGGAAGCCAAAATTGAGCATCCATTTCATCCGACATCCCAATTTCTTTGTCAATAGATGAACCAACTCTTTCCATGTTATTTTCTCGCCCAGCCTGAACTCCACCGCTTCCTACATTTTCTACACCAGTCCGATGGAAACCGTTCAATTTAACTGATGAGTTTGAATAATCCAGATGCCCTTTTGAGTACTCAATTAAAGTTGTCATCTCTGATAGTTCTCATAAAATAATGCATTCGAAAGGGTAAGGAATTGAATACCGGCCAAAAAAGTTTGCATCAACTGAAAAGTCACCTGAAAAATAAGATTACAAGTGAAGGAACGGTGAAACAAAATAGCACGAAGGAAGAAATATAAAGAGAAATTGATTACTGCAATTTGAAATAGAACTGTCACTGCTTATTAATGATGCAGTGTGGCTGATGGATGGAATCGCACGAGGACTGGCACTCTCTCGATTGACAGACTGTAAATCTTTCTTTACACCACAAAACTCACTAGACTGGACAGAGGCCCCACTGTTTGGTATTATATGATTCTCGTTCTCGTGATCCATACCATTATTTGACATCGTGAAATGTGCAGCACGGATTACCGTGTATAATGTGGACTAGCGGAGCCCTTTCAGCCTGCATATTCAGTCAAAGCAAATTCAAATTTTTGAAATACTTCAGAAAAACGTTGGAAATAAAGTGTCTAAGCAAACTATAGTTCAAAAATGCAAATTAGAAACGAAAAGCTCCAACAGTACCAGTATCAAGAATGGAACTCGACAGTAACAGTAGTGATGGTGAATAAACATAAGATAAAATAGTCATACCAAAATCAAGATCCCATATGCGACGGGCAACAGGGAACTTTAACCTGATAAATACCAATTTATATGTAGATCATATGAATAGATTTCAAGAACATAATGAAATTGATAAGCACCCTGAGTAGTTTTTGAATAAAGAGAACAATTTTTCTTTACATATTAACAAAAATACCAACTCACCCACACTATTCTACCACCACCATTCCAACCTTCCTCAGGGGAAAAAAAAAAAAAAAAACCTACTGTGTTACTTACACAAAGAAATGATAAAATAAAATAATGAATCGGACAAAGAAAGAATTACCCAACAAACTTCAGATCAAGATGGGTTATCGAATTTCAGATTTAGAAAAGGAACTCACCAATCCCTTCAAAAGTAATAAGAAAAAAGTTTCATTTTAGGTCCTGAATGAAGATTTAATCTTCAAAATACCCGCTAGGCCAAAAATGGGAATATTTCAAAACATATTTATATGAAAGCTAACAGTTCAAATACCTTATAGATTAAAACCCAGCTGGGAACAAAGCCTATTCACCAATCCTGATTGATCTTGAATATATGACTCGAAAATTGAACAGTTCAAGACTACAAATGCAATCCAAAAACCAAGAATTTACAATTAGTTTGACGGTTGACTCTTGAGTCAACAGAGCAACACAAAACAAATAATCCCAAATTTGAATAACGGCAAAGAACTTTAATTTATACAATATCAAACAAGATCAAAATAATCACAATAATCAGCTTGCAGATGAATACAACTTACTATTATGGAGTTCGAAACAACAATAAATAATAACATAAAAGAATAAAAACAAGATTTGTATAACTTACTGTTAAAGCAACCCAATTAGCAAATAATCATGACCTTTAAATTCTTCCAAAGAATATTATTAATTGCACAAACTAATTTCAGTTCCCAGAAGTTATTTCTTGCTTTAGGAAGCAGGGATTTGAAAATCTTGGACATTCAAGAACCGAAGAGAGAGAGAGAGAGAGAGAGAGAGCAGGAGAGAGAAAGTATTGATGAATTAGTTCAAGAGGGATAGAGAGAGAAGAAGAATGAAGTGAAAAAAAGTTGAGTTATGTTGGAGAGATGAAATGAGAAGGAAGCCAAAATTTGTCTCCGAGTGGACCCTACACTCCTCTTTTCCTGCTTATTTATAGACGGCGAAAATTTTCATTTTCTGAGAAATAATAAAAGATAATTGAGTTATTGGTCCCCCAATTATAAAAAAAAGAACAAGTTGGTCTTTGATCATTCATTATAGTCGCTTAATTTCAGTTATCGTCACATGGCATTCGTATATCCAATTTTATTAAGCTCGACTTTACTTCCTGAATCCCAACTTTGATTGGTGCTGATAAATTTGAAGTAAATGTGCAATTGTAAAAAAATGCTAGAGATTAAATTGTTCTTCCTAAAATTTTTATATCAATTTTACAAAGTTAGGCTTTGCTTCTCAATTTAGATTTGTGTCAATAAATTTGAAGTATGATATAAATTCATTAGAATGATATGAGACGTTATTGAAAGTTTCGTTAATTCCATCATTTGAAACTAATTTTACAACATAATAAAATGGATATCGAGATTTACATAATGACATATCACATGACACTCTATTATATGTCAATTTAAAATAAAATCAACATTTTTATCCAATTTTTTCCCTCCCCATCATATTATGTAATCTATTATATACATTTTTTATGTACAAGTAGCACAATTTTTAATAAAATATTAGGGACTAACTTCTTGTTTTTAAAAGTTTCACGTCCAAATTTATTAAGCATGGTTGTACTTCTCAACTTTGAGTAATGCCTATAAATTTGAAGGAAGAAATATTTTAAAGAATTACATGACAACTTAATGAAGATTTGAATAGTTTCCATCAATCAAGACTCATCATAAATAATAATGAACAAGTAAGGGTAATTTTCTCCTTGTTAAAAGTGTAGGACTAAAGGACCAACATTGTAATTCTTCCTGTCAATATTTATGTGGGTATATAAAATCCCTTATGGATTATTTTTGTTGCATGAAAAGACAGATTTAAATTCTCTGTGTGCAAGAAACTAATAAGTGACATTTAAAATTTGAATCCGTACACTTGGCCATGTCTCAATACAAGGATATGATATCACATTTGCTTACATGTAATAAATGAAGACTATTTCATTGGTTATATCGCCTGATTTCTGAATGTATTGTATGTACATAGCCCCAAAAAAATTTGAGGAAAAAAAAATGAGTTTGTACCTTTCATGCTTCATCAATCGGAGCTTGGGTGAAAATAAACATTATTTATGGTCCATTCGGCAGGGGATTTGAGATGCTCTCGAGATCAAGAATTTGCTTTTAATCCATTTAAATAAGATTTTGAAAGTGATTTGCTTAATTAGAGATACGGAAATAGAAGTTACCCAAAACATGCCCTTAGTTTGAGTATTGATTGAATGATGAGACTTAAATGACTAAGACTCTCATGCAGACTTGAAGAAACTCTCGTTAAAAAATAAATGTAAATCGAATTAACATGGCTTGTAAAATTGAGGTTTTTAATACAAGTAGGGATGAATGAAGATTTTTTCTTTTTTCTTTTTAACCAATTCCCAAGAGTTCAAATTGAATTATGTCAAGTTATTAATACTAGTCACAGGTGAACGTGCATTGCACGTTATTCTGAAATATTTTATAAATACTGTAATAACAATATTTGAAGATGCATGAATTGAAAAAATAGTTAAAAAAATGTTTATGTGAAATGAACTTTTTAATTTAATTATTTATTTACGTGCATGTATAATAATTAACATTTATAAACTCTTCAAGTTCATGTATACTTTATATGTCTTGGAGGCTATTCAACTCTAGAAATACGACAATTCAATTATTTATGTATATGCATGTATAGTAATTAACATTTATTTATAGATATATTATAACACAAAGACTTCAAGTCCATGTACAATTTATATAATTTGGGGGTTATTCGGTTATTCTATGAGTAAATAAATTATTCGAATTCATGTAATTTGGGGGCTATTCAATTGCTCTAGAAGTAAATAAATTATTCAAATTGATGTACACTTATTTATTTTCAATAATATTTGTCTAAATGTATTTAAATTATTCTTTTTCTATATTCACTGATTCAAATTAATTAAATTTTATGTTCATAAATGTATTTGATTGTTTACATACAATTCAATTATTTATTTACATTACATTCGTGTTTAATAATTAACATCATAAATATTAAAAAATGAAAAATAAGCTATTATTGAAATAATTAAATTACAGTATGGCTAGAATCGTTCAAAAGATTATTATCACTTGATGCAATATTTAATATATTATAGATATATTGATTGTTTGTTCTTTTATTGGTAGAACTTAGTTTAAGACAACCTACTAAAATCATACCAAGAGTTTTCAAAACCACACAAGTGGCAATCTAGTTAATGGAGATTGATAAACCTAATCACAAGGCACACAAATCCAAAATGAGCTAGAGACAACCAACCTAACTTTTTACTGTATATACAGGAAATAGATGAAAGTTTTCAATAAGTAGCTTTACATAACTTTAGACCCAACTTTGTCAAATTAACTTCCAATAGTGTTTAAGTTGAGCATCAGGTCTCAACTGTTGCATCTCTCTCCTCTCCGACTATTGAGAAAATAGATCGACCTGCTTATTCGCATAGATTTTTACAATAAATAGTTTCTGGTGAGAAACTATGCGATATTGGGAACATAGAATTCTAAATCAAATACTTATTATTGCTTGAATTTTTCAATATTCTTTTATGCTTATGTTTACATGTTTATTTGTTATTTGATGATGATAAAGTTTGCAACAAGATTTCCAAGAATTGCCTAAACTGAGATCAAGGGTTTTTGCTATGAGGTGTGAAATTAATAAAGCAAACAAACTCGATTTGGTTCATATTTGAGATTGAGGAAGTATGAACCAATCATATTTAATGTTGGGGATATTACACCGATAATGTGCATATCATATTCACAAAAAACATACAGTTTATATGCGTGAAATCGAAACATAATTCGACGTACCAAAATAGTTGAGAAGACGACCAGTGGCGGATCCAGAAAAAATTTTACACGGGCTAAAACGCAAAAAATAAAAATAATAATAAAAAATAAAAAAATGTTCACACAAAAAAAATTTACTAATTTTTTTTTTTTTTACTTAGAATCTGGGCTGGAGGGACGGGCTGTAGCAGAGGTTGGCCCATCCTTAAATCCGCCCCTAAAGACGACGTAATGATTTATCGAATCTGAATACATGAATATTGACTCGTCACTTTTTATTTTTGAATGAAAGCATGTCATTAAACCTTACAATATAAATATATAAACAAGGTTAGCAATATTCTAAAATCAAACATAAATGAAATCAGAAATGAGAAAGATAAGAAAACAAGAGACGCAAACGATGCGATTGGCCGATGCAAGTGTTGAACACTTTGTCCTTAAGATGGATTTGCCCCGCATCGGTGCTAACGATTTTCCGACAACCATCTCCCAAGATACAATAACCACATTGAGCCATAGGAGCACTCCAAATGGCATAAACCAACGAACTCGAACGAAATTCTTTCTTTACAGAACTTATAATTTTATACAAAGAAATCACTTTTGATGGAGTGTTTTATGCAACATAACTTGTAAAGAATGATAAATACACGTCCAATGGGTCCTATATATAAAGGATGAGGGGTTGTGAATGAAATGACGCCCCCCAAGCTCAACAACTATTGCCAAAGGTCGCACCATTCGATGTCGCTAGCCGTCATCATTGCCTCGCTCGAACGATAAAAACAGTAATTTTTTCGCTAACCTGTCGCTCGAACGACAGTCCAGCCATAAACTAGCAACAGCCTTAGTTAATTTTTTAGACAACTTCCTCTATTTTTTTTAACTTTGGAATGTAATTTCTCATTCATCCGGAATTGATTTTGAGATTACAAATATACCACAACGATCTAATCGACGTGTAGAACAAGTTAGTCTATTTATATTTGCAATTTGACCATCGGATCAGGTCCGAATATTTGGTCGAAGTTGACACGAAAGTCACTTTTCCAAGTTTTTAGTTTGACACTTAACTAAATTTTCAATTTTTTAAACCAATTTCCAACATTTAATTTAAATGCATAAAAGTAAGTTACACCACAAGTTTTACTTACATTTCATAAATTATATTATATTGTATCAAATAATATAATGAATAAAATTTTAACTTAATTTGACACTTAGTATAATTCAATTTTCAAAATTGGCACAAATCGAACCTTGCCTAGTCCTTATATTTAATAACAAATATTATCACCATCATTGAAAAAAATAAATTTCAAAACCAAACTAGCAATATTGGGACATGTGGGAATTATGATACATTTGTTTCAAAAATATGAAGTGGAGAATAAGAATATTCGAAGAAGAAGAAGAAGATAGGGGTAAGAATTGAAAAGAATCAATTGCGTGGTTGAACGGGTCCCTAAGACACGGTTCAACTGACCCTTCTTAGGCGGCCTTTTGTCCCCTTATTGGCAGCCCACACAATTCGGGATTTTTTAGCCGTCTAGATTATAAAATTAAACCAATGTGAACTCAACATGTTCGAACAATTCAAATTGTTTTTTGTTTGAAATTTTCTCCTTTTATTTTGGATTTTTGTTTGAAATTTTTTTATTGAGAATCTAGTAAAGGGTTTGTGAAAGAATAATACAATCTTCTACTCAATTTTGATTTTTATTAAATTTTTTTTCCGGTGTACTGTGTTCGATCACAATCCCTCACTTCTTCTACTTCTAGTCTTCGACTGAGTCAATTTTCTTGTCCTTGATTCGCTAAAATTTATTTAGATGATTACACATGTAACAACAATAATCGTTAGAGAAGTTTCTAGCGTTATCCCGTGAGAACTTACAAATGTTGAAGTCTATAAATTAAGATAAAGAAAGGATTACGAGTTGTGTTGCTAATAATTTTTGTGACCTTACTTTTATACAGGTGCCGTCAACACATAATTTCTTGCATTATCCTCCCGTAAACTCTAAAGTAATGACTTCTTAATGTGTCACGGGCCTAAATCGTGGGTGCTTACTGCTTAATGAAACCAAATGTTTGGTATGATGATCTCACTTTTCAACTATGTATGTTTAGCCTTGTATAAAGCTATAATATATTAAATAGTTTATCAAGTTAGTATCATTTTTAAATAATTTTAACGCTATAACAATTCAATTATTTCAATAATATCTTACTTTCCTTTTTCAATATACAATAAATACCACAAAATTTTTGTCATGAATGAATTTCGTGTTATTAATTCTCAATTAATTAACATTTGTTTTAATTTAGATTCAATGAATCTTGATTTGATGAATCTTGATTTACACGAATCTAGAGTTATTATAAATGAATTTATTTCTATCCATGTATCTAAGAATTTTAATGAGTGTTTAAATTTATGCATTAGCAATTAATTCTCATATACCAAATGTAGTAAAAAAATTGCTCATTTGTAATATTTCATTATCACGAAAAAATTGAATCATAAAAATTGAGTTTTGAGAATACAATTTTCTTCTCTTAAATTTATATTCTAAGTTTTATTTTCTTTAATTCGTTTGAGACTCATCAAATCCTCCCAACAAACTGGTATCAAATATTATTTTTACATTACTTATAATGTATTCTAGAATAATATGCAATGAACGTTTAACTTCGATTAGTAATTTTAAAAAATATTATAGTTGAAACAAATTGTGAACGAATATCCATGTTAACAAATTCAAACTATATTATTTAGTGATTGTTTGGAAAAGTTAAAAGTTTTTAAAAAATTGATGTTAAAATTAAATGACGATTTTAACCATACATTTGATGAGACTCGTAAGTTTTAACAACCACACATTTTATCAACTTTTATATCAAATCTAATAATTTTAAAACTTTGTCAAACAAGCTATTAATTAATGACTATTTTGCAACGTCAAATTATTTTTCATCGATAAGAAATAGTTTTTGAAATTATACAAAAAGTGGTGCACTATCGACATCGGTATAATTTTAATTTTACAACTATGAAAAAAAAAAACTAGTATAAATTCAATTAATTAATTAAATTTATTTGCTACCTTGTTCAAAATATCTAGAACTAATCATTTCGTGTTTTCGCATTTGGACATCTCATCTAATTCTAAAAGTCTTAACGTAAGACCCCATGCCTACCTTGACTTGAACATATGTTTATATCCTTGTGTTTTGGTTTCATTTTCATTTTCTTAAAGTTTATTGAAGTCATGATGTGTCGTTATCTCTTCTTTACACAAATGTCACAAAACTAAAAGTGTATAAACTTTCAATAAAAATCTAGAAATATCTTGTGAAAAATTAAAAAGAATTCAAAAGAATGGTATTTTCATGAAACAATGCACGAAAAGACATTCCTAACCATTGATGAGAGCTTAAGTAATGGCCAACTTTACGAGCTTTCTCCAAACCCTAGAAGATTTCGGACCGTGGAATTGATCAAAGGACAATAATCAAATTCAAACACTGCATTATGGCTACCATCCAATTTTACTACTCCCTCAGTAAGATTTTGACACATTACTACAATTTTGTCGTAACAAAAATTTAAAGTTGCATACCTTAAATTTTGTAGTGACATTTAGTGTGCAACCTCAAAATTATGACACCTCAAAATTTGAGTAAGGCATCAAGATTTTATTGGGGAATGGTCATAGATATAAGAAGACAGCAAAAATGATATATCTACTTTTAGTTAATAATTAAAAGCCATGAGAAATAAAACTAAAAAACTATTGCCACATGAAGCAATTGCCTAATAAAAAAGTGCAATTTTAATTACTCATAATCACAATGATTATTATTATTTATTTTATAGGTAAGATAATTAACATAATAATCATTCATACATCCAAGGCATGGGGATTTGAAATTATAATTAAATCATTCTGGGTAGTTTTCTAGCTCCTGATCAGTTCGATTTCGTGTTAATTTGCGTTAAGTTGACTGTGATTTTTCGATTTGATTTACTTCTTATTATTTCTTTTTCTTTTATCAAATGAATGGAAAAAACTCGCATGTTAGGCTCGTTGAATTCGATGTAATCAATCTCGAGAACTCATAAATTTTGTCATTATATATTTTTTTAGTCATGCCTAATATTATTTAGTTCATCGTGCTAGATTTATCTAACAAATATATCAAGTAATTTATCAAGTGCTGCGAATTTATCGTCAAGTCGTGCATCCATTAAGAATAATTTCATCGACATGAAAATTATGTATTGAAATATCAAAATCTTGAATATTATATTTGAAAAGATTAAAAGTCATCTTCAAGGAAACAACCAACAGATGGAAATGGTTCAATCTCATGCTTTTATTCATATGAAATGACAATGACAAATGAGAGAATACATGTATTGAAAATATCAAAACCCTATAATAGATTTTACTCAAATCACTTTCAAAAGCTCTCACACACAAGGTTTTCCACATAGCTTCACAATATGATTATACATAGGGGAAGGAAAATATACACATTTAAAATATTAATTATTTTGTGAAAGTCACGTTGATTATACCGGTAAATTATATGAGAAATGATCAAATTAAAATTTAAATAATTATATTTTGTGAATCCTATAAAATATATGGATAATAAATTGATGATAATCATAAGTCCGATAAAAAGAACATTGGACCAATTTAGATTATAATTTAATCACTTCTCAAACACGTAATGTGTTTCACTTCTCAATTATATTCGATCAACGTATGAAACATATTTTTATTTATTTACTTTTTTTTTACGTTTTTACGTATAATATTAAACACAATGGCAGATCCAAGGGAACGCTGCCTTGAGATTAACCTACATCAACGTGTATTTCTAGCTCCTCTCCTAATAAAGCGGATGCGAGGGGGGGGACTGCCCTAGGCTTTTAATCCATCCTCCCAAAATAATTATATACTAATCCAACGTAAACTTTTTATTTTTTTAAATTTAAATCCACCTCAATGTGAAATTCCAGTTTTGTCCCTAGCTATAGACAGGGTCAACATCAAAATCCAATGCAAAAGGAAAATCATTGTTAATGGATCCTTTGTCATTGTCGGAACAGAGCACGCTACAAGGCAAGTTGGCCGTCCAATGTGAAAGAGGGCTTAAAATTTCTAAGAATGACAAAATTAGTTACTTTTTCAAAATTGAAGCAAACTTCACATTTCATCGGCAATTTTTTTCTATCACAAATCTTTCATATTAATTGATCAAACTAGAATTTCCAAAACGTGGAAAGAAAAAAAAAAGGTGGAAATTAATTTGAATTTCTTTGGAGAATGCTTATTTCAACTTCCTACAAGAGTTAGGTTCTATTTGGATAGCTTCCTCTTCTATCTCTACTTTTTGTAAAAGAATTTTTTGAAAATCTACTTTGGACCAGGTTTCTTCAAAAGATCAATAAAACACTTCCAAAAATTATTCAAATAGATCCAAAAATAACTTCTTAACCTCATTTTCCTACTTCCGAGAGGTTCTTATACCATGTTGAATATTATGCTCTTGTTTGGGCTCCATATTTTAGAATAGCGATTTTTTGAAGAATGTGTGGTTAAATGATAAAGAAAGAATTTGAATTTTCTTGTAATATTATTTTATTGAAAAATGTTTGATTGAAAATGAGTTTTGAAAATTTGTATTTTGAAAATAATGAAGCCCAAACATAAAATTGTATGTAATAAACTTGTGTATTTATTATAAGCGCTTGTTTGAGCCTCATTTTATTTTTTATTTTTTTGGTGGAAAGAATGCATTTTGAAATAGTAACATAATGGAGAATGTGTGATTAAAAAATAAGTAAAAATTTTGATTTTGTATGTAATATTATTTTATTGAAGAATATATGATTAAAAATAATAGAGAGAAAAATGTATTTTTGAAATAATGGAGGCCGAACAAGGGCAAATAGAAGACCCTATTTATAAGACCACAAGTAACTATAAAATGAAAGATTGTGTGATAATCTTATAATCAATTATAAAAAAAGTATCATGTTGCATCTTTTTAAGCTTAGCCAATAATATTCTTTAGCAATACAATATGGTCATGTCACCTTTTTTTATTGATTGATTTCATACAAAGGAATTCTTCCTAAAAGGATTAATCTTTCATGGATATCAGAACTTGACGAAGGAATATTTCCTTTTCTTCAATACGACTTCACGTTTCCTACTTCGTCTATTCGGGCCTTGGAGTGGTAACAACATAAACCATATTTGTGTTGTCAGTTATAAATGCAACATCTTCTAAAATTTGCTCCATGGAAACTTTTGAACTTGACAATCTACTGCAAAATCTCGTCGAGGAGAAAAAATGGTGTCATGGCAGAAATCAAAATGATGTCTTAACAATGTTAGACAAATTTAGAAGTAGAAGATGAGGTTGGAGTTTGTTGCAGGAACAAACAATTTTTTTAATTATTTTTTTCAATCCAAAATTTGAAAGAAAAACCCTTTTCCATGTCCAAAGCGAGGCAAAATGTGTGAAAGACGACTCTACACCTTGTGACAATTTGTTTGCAAAATGTACCAAAAATTATTTGCATTATTTTCATATTCGTGTGTGTTGTGTTAATTATGCCCTGAGTATTTGATACCAATTGTTGAGAATTCAAGGATCACATATTGCTCGATACCACATGACATGAAACTAATCACCGAATTGAGATGTTGAAGTTATATGGCATAATAATGAAGTATTTGATCACAAGCAAAAGAATAAAAGAAGACAAGAAAACATGACAGAGGAATTATGAGATTATATTACACCAATAAAAATGGAGAAATATACAATTGATCGTAAAGTTCTAGTATCTATTTTTTCACATTATGAAATTGCATAGAAAAGCCTACTATTTATAAGGAATATGTAGGGGACGCCCAAACATTCATAGTAGAATTGTTGATGAAGTGGGATGCCAAAAAATCGAGTTCAAAACAAAAAAGGAGAGAAAATGTGAAAAATGGAACAGGTACAGCGCCTCGGCGCCAGGCGTTTTGCCCTATTTTTTTTTAGTTCCGAGTTGTTTTCTTCATTCTGAACTCTTTTTCAAATCCAATACCAATTTCCAACTCCCAAGAAACTTCCAAAATAAAATTTTAACTTGACAAATGACTCCAATATCATTCTAAATTGAATTCTTTTTGACGTGTACTTCAATTAGAAATTTTCAATTACTTCAACAAGGAATTCCGATTACACCCGAATTCTAACAATCTCCACCTTAGGTAACAATGATTTTCATTTACTTTTTGTCTTTCAAGTAATCCTTATGAATGCAAACATTGAATGCATAATACAATTTAAGGGTCCAACTTTCAAAATTCTTGTTACGTTTCAAGCCCGACACTGGCAATATGTTAATTGCATTGTACACATATGTAACCCAATCGCAAAGCAAAGAAATAGCCATATACTTGAGATTTATATTTTTTCTTTGCAATTGACAGAATTCAAACTATATTTGTAGTAAAGATGAAAAATACAAACGTTTATAAAGTGGGATGAGAAAGAATAATATCAAAACTTGATTAAATTGTTATATTTACAAGAGAAAATTTTAAATTTATTTTATAGATTTTCAAGCACCCTTTCACTTTTGAGTTGCAACCTTTGATAAGTGACTCTTGGATATTTCTTGCATTAGAATAACCGAAAAAGTCGAATGCTAATAGCTAAAATATGTTTGAAAATCATCAGACACCTTGTTGTTGATTCGGTTTGTAATGCATGCATGAAGATGAACATAATCGTTTTCGATGCTTTCTTCAATTTTATTTTAGTTTTGTTCAAGTTACCTAAATTATGTCCTATCTAAAGTTGAAGGATCAATATTATCTTGGCAATCTAGAACATTTTAGCACTCAAGTCATAGGGTTGGCGCCCATGGCCTAATGTATAAGACGTCTGACTTCTAATCAGGCGATTGTGGGCTCGAGTCCCACTGGGCGTGCATAAAATTTTCATACTTTTGTGCCGTAATGAAAATTGTCATTTTATTTAGGGAACAATACATAAATTAGATTTTTAGTAAACACTATTTCAAAATTAATGATATAGGTTTTAAATTTCAAAAATCGGGTTTTCATTAAAAGTTATTTATGATTTAATTAATTAACTATATATTTTATTAATAAATATATAAAGGTCACAAATATATGAAATTTGGTCACAATTCAAAAATTTTAAGGTCACAATTAAAAAATTCTATAGNATTCAAAAATTTTAAGGTCACAATTAAAAAATTCTATAGATCACAGTTAGTTTATCAATCACAAATTAAAAATTTAAAAGTCACAATTTGTTCATCGGTCACAAATTACAAAATTTATAAGTCACACAACTTATTTTATGGTCACAAAATATCAAATTATAGGACACATATTATTATCACACAGTGTTTATTGGTCACAATTTATTCTTTATGGTCACAATCAACAAATCACTTGTGACCACCACCAACACAACACCACCGTCGTCTCCCCCGCCAATACCAACACCAACACCACAGAAAACGCACCACCGCCACAACACAACTGTCTTCTCTGCTGCCAACACATCACCACAGAAAATGCACCACCGCCGCCAACACCAATACCACAGAAACGCACTACCACCTGTCACCACCACCACCACTTACCAGCAACAAAATCGTTGTTTCAAACATCGCAGCCATCGTTTTCCCCATTACCACTACACCAAACCGTGAACAT